>JAVJIF010013544.1:0-146268 GCA_038442645.1 Agave tequilana | reverse complement strand
TGACAAGCTGCCCATCAATGACAATTTTCCCGATGAGCAACTTCTAGCCATCTCTAAGGAGCCATGGTTTGCGACATAGTAAATTACTTAGTCACAAACCAAAACACCACCTAGTTGGTCTAAACAGGATAGATACCGATTCTTGTCTAAGTTCGGTATTACATGTGGGAAGATCCTTATCTTTTCAAATATTGTAGCAACCAAATCATTAGGAGATGTGTCCCCGACGAGGAAACTAGAAGTGTGCTAGCTTTTTGTCATGAGTTCGCTTGCGGTGGACATTTTTGGTCCCCGCAAAACTGCCGAGAAAATTCTGCAAAGTGGCTTTTATTGGCCAACTGTGTTTAGAGACGCATTTGAGTATTGCAAAACTTGCACAAGATGTCAAATGATAGGAAGAATTTTCAAACGAAATATGATGCCCCTAAATCCCATTCTAGAAGTAGAACTTTTCGACGTATGGGCATTGATTTTATGGGACCCTTCCCTAATTCGTTTGGGCACCAATACATCTTGTTGGCCGTAGACTACGTGTCAAAGTGGGTAGAAGCTGTCCCTTGCAAGACAAATGACAACAAAGTTGTTGTCAAATTCTTGAAAGATAATATCATCTCACGCTTTGGAATCCCTCGAGCCATCATTAGCGACAATGGCACACATTTTTGCAATAGAACTTTTGAAGCTCTTATGCGAAAATATGCCATTACTCACAAGTTGTCTACGCCCACCATCCTCAAACTAGCGGTCAGGTAGAAGTTTCTAATAGGCAAAGTCAAGCTCATTTTGGAGAAGACTGTGAATCAGAATAGGAAGGACTAGTCCACCAAACTCGTGGATGCCCTATGGGCATATAGGACTGCCTTTAAGACGATTCTAGGAATGTCTCCCTACAGACTGGTTTTTGAAAAGGCTTGCCACCTTCCTGTCGAGCTAGAGCACCGGGCCCTTTGGGCAATTAAGCAGCTAAATTTCGATTTAGATAAGCCGGTGAGTTTCGAAAATTACAAATTTCTGAACTAGAGGAGTTGAGGAATGATGCATACGACAATGCAAAGATTGCGAAGGATAGAGTTAAGGTTTTTCACGATAAATTCATCACGAGAAAAACTTTTGTCCAAGGACAAAAAGTTTTACTCTACAACTCTAGACTTCACCTCTTTCCCGGCAAGTTAAAGTCAAGATGGACAGGACCATTCATTGTTAAGACGGTGTTTCACACGGAGCCATAGAGATCTACGATCCCAAAAATGGCAATGCGTTCAAGGTAAATGGTCAACGTCTTAAAATCTTTTTGGAGTCTGTGCCGGAAGCTAATGCGGCGATGGGTCTTTTTGACCCGCTGTATCGGTGATTATATCTTTCTGCCAGTTCATGCATCCATACATTTCATTCATACATTAGGGACAATGCATGAAACAAGTGTGGGGGAAGGGTATGTAATATAAGTATTCATAAAAAAAAAAATTATAAAAAAAAAACAAATGTTATAAAAAGGATAATACTTTGACTATTTTTTGAAAGAAACTAAGTTAGTTTTAAGGATTAGGAAAATCATGATTAGGATTTCTAAAAACTTGGTCAAAATAAATAAGTTGTTTAAATTTTAGGTATAGGAGGAGAAATTGAATAAATAATTAGTCTTGATTTTTACCTTAATGAAATGTGCATACCAAATGCATATCTAGGATTCTAAGACAAAGACCTTGTGCCTCATAAAAAAAAGAAAGAAAAAAAAATCACCAATTAAGCTGATACATGTGCCTCAAGAAGCATAAGTATTCATGCCTAAAGGTGAGTAAAAAAATAAAGTCCTTAGTTTTGGGGCCTAGTTCACTCGAATTTGAGTCCGCGGGGTGTTTTCTCACCTGGTGCCCTAAGCCAACTGGTTTGGGAGTCATCGACTTTAAGTTCGTTACATGGGTGGATTAGAAAGCCTAAGAAGACTAAGAAATATAATATATGTATTAACACATCTAATAATCAATTAGTTATGTATGAGGGCCTCAAGAAGCCTTGATGCTTACACGAAAGAAAATTAGATGCGTTATACATATAAAAAAATAAATAAATAAAAAAAAAGAGAAAAAATATATATATATAAAGAGGCATGAGAGTCCAAGTTAAGGAATTCCTAGTAAAAACATAAGGATGCATATGATTTTTGGTAACGAAAAAGACTATATTAGAAATTCAATTTAATCTTACCTAAAATGGAAAACAATTAACTTTATTAAGACTAAGTTTAAAGAATGAATAAAAATGAGGATCCTAAAACTTATAGACTACTTAGTCTCTTCAATAATAATTCAAATATTTTCCTTTTTATGGATTTTGTGGGTGTAATCCGCTGAAAACCCTCACGAGACAACACTCGTCCTCTAGGGTAACCTAGAGGTTTAACGGCTGTTGCACGTGCTAAGTGCAATCGTGATTCCTACGAAAGTGAGTTAGGTTAGATTAACTTTTCATTTCTTTTTCTTTTTCTTTGTTTTTACTCGAGGACGAGCAAAAAGATAAGTGTGGGGGTGTGATTGGTAGTGAAAAGTGCATTTTATCATCATATTTACCATCACATTTTCATATTTATTCATTTAATTCTGCACATTTATTAATAATTTGTAATTTATTGTGTGCAGGCCTCGAATTATTATTTTAACAATAAATAAGCTTAAGAGCCCAAAAGCCCAGATCCAAGCCCATGTTTGAAGACCAGGTGTAAAAGTGCAAATATCAATTGTCAAAGTGCAAATACACAAGGGCCAAAGTTGCAAATACAAAGAAGAGGGAAGGATAGACTTTATTTAACCCTAAACACTTGCAGGATGAGGATAAAAGCTAAAAGAAAAGAAGGAAATTCGTGGAAAAGATTTGGGATCTAGGTAACTTGATTCCCAAGTTATATCCAAATCCAAAGATTAAGAGCCAGGATGCAATTTCTAGAAGGAAAAGCCCAGATGGACGGACCAGGAGAGGCCACGCGCCAAAGCGCGTGGCATTTGGCTACAAAAGTGCCACGTTTCCGCGGCAAATTTCCCATTTCCGCGGCATTTCTGACGAGTCTGGGGATCAGCTTTCGTGGGGGAGTTGTAACTGGACTCTAACTCCTTCTGCACCTATAAATACCCCCTGCAGTGCAACGTACAGAGCGTCCAGAGGCGAGCAAAGGGCCAAAAGCTAGGGTTTTAGGTTTTAGGTTAGATTTTCTTTCCTCTGTAAATTTCTATTTTCTTTTTGTAAAAACTGAGAGGAGATGATGTATTCATGGAGGAAGGGATCTACTTGTACTGATGGTGACAGTCGGTGTAAGTTTTATTTTTCCACCATTGTTTAATAATCAAATCGAGGTTTGCTTTTATTTTTGTATTGTTTTCTTCTTATTTAATCTTGTGTATCTCAGTATTTACTTCCTTCTATTTGTTCTCTAATGTCTTGCCCACCATGAGATCCAACTGCTTCGAGAATACCTAGCCGAAGAAGGAACCTTGACGGCCCATGGCGATGAACAGATCTTCATAGCTTGTTTTTCATTTCGTAGAGTAGATTAAGAAGGCGGACGATCCCATAAGCCGTGCTTGTACGCCTTCCAAGAAAAGGTAAATCATCGCAACGGTTCAAAGGGTAAGCAGACTAAAGAGGTAAGTTTCTTTTCTTTTCTTTTCTTTTTGTAGATTAAATCCCAACTTCTCCATATTCTTTTCTACCACCCATTATAAATACCACTTCCTTTCTAACTATTTAATAATAAAAAGATAATTTTTAGAGATAACTTTCTTAACGCTTCCATCGCAGTCCCTCCTTGAGGATCACGACCCGCATAGCCCTGCTACCGCGGATTAGAACTGAGACTTGCACATCATATTCTAAAATACTATATTTTTGTGTGCAGGAAAATTCAGTCAACAAGATTCTACCTGCACACAAAATATAGAATTTCAGAACTTTTAAGACAGCAGTGCAAGGTGCTCAATTCTACCGCTATAGTAAGTGGGCTATGCGGGTCGTGATCCACAAGGAGGGACTAGCGATGGAAGCTTTTTAGTAAGTTCTCTTTTAGGCTACAAAGAATGGTTAAAGTTCTTCTTTTAGTTCCTTAAAAGAAAGAGAAAAATGGAGTTAAAGTTAAGTTAAGAAGAAAGTGGTAGATAGAGAACGTGAAGAAAAATGAAAGTGGATATGTACAAAGAAATTGAAAAAGAGTGAAAGAAATTTGAAAGATTGTGGTGTTGGTAATTTACACTAAAATTAAAAGAAAATAAAACTAAAACCTAAAAAAACTTACTTACCTCTTCGGCGCCTGCTTACCTTTGACCCGTATCGACGATGTACCTTTACTTGAAGGCGAGCGAAGTATGACAAATAGGATCTTGGCCATTCCCGTATCACACTATGAATTGAGGGGCAAGCTACACTACTATAGAAATGATCCATCATCATAAGCCATCAATGACACTTGCAAGGGCAAGGAAACTTCGAGGCTATCGGTTTCATTTGGATCCACAAACATAGAAGAGGAAAGTAAACGAAAACAAGAGTAAAGAAGTAAAAGAAACTTCGATTCGATTCAAATGACAATGGAAGAAAGATCACTTACACTGGTATCACCTTCAGTACAAGCTTGCTCTCATTCCTCCATAAAAGTATCCTCTTTTCTCAGTTACATAAAGAAAATAAAAAACCTAAGTTATAAAATACAAATTAGCCTAAGTTCTACTCTCTGCTTGGTCGTTCTCTTGCCTTTGAGATTGCAGGTATTTGTAGAAGAAATGCAGAGGTTAGAGGAGTATGAAGATAGGGAAAGCTGGCTATTTCTGAATTTGAATCCTCCCCTTATCTCCAACTTGATTTGATGTGGATATTCAGTTCTGATCTGCAGTTTGTTGGCGTGTTGATTACTGAATATCACTTATCAAATGATCGAATTAGAAATAGTGATCAACATAAGGGTTGTAGCCTTATAAGTTTACTTTCTGGATCATCTTGAATCATCAGATTTGAGATTCGGTAGCAAAAGGTTAGATTCAAATACTAAAATGTATCCAGTCAGAATTTGAGTCAAACTTGCTTCATCTCATCCGTTGATCTTCTCTCTATCCATTTATCTCTCTGTATTTGATATTATCCTCGGTTGATCTTTATCTAACCAAAATAGATTATAGAAATCTAAATTTTACCGGTTTTCATTTGGTGTTATCTTTTTGATTTGCTCTGATCTTCAGCTGAACATTTGCCCCAATCCATGATTTGTTCTAACTAGATCTGGGATCATCCTCAGCTAACTAAATAAATCCAGTTAAATCTGATTTTAACTGGTATTTATTTAGTTTAATCCTCTTTCTCTTCATTATTATCTCCTGCAAAATAGATATTTAAGACAAGAAAATTAGCAGATTTATTACACGATAAATGTAGGAGTGTAATGAAAAGAATATAAAATATATGTACGATCACACCCCCACACCTATCTTTTGCTCGTCCTCAAGTAAATCAATAAAACTAAACCAAAGATTTTTAGACCACTTTCACAGGTTACGCGATTGTACTGAGCATGTGCAATAAGCCGTTAACCTCTAGGTTTCCCCTAGAGGACGAGTTTTGTCTTGTGAGGGTTTTCAGTGGATTGCACCCACAAAATCCATAAAGAAAGAAAAAAATGTTAGTATTTTTAAAACACATTTTGAAAGAAAAATATTTGAAAATATTATTGTAAGTTTAAGTAATCTATAAGTTATAGGAAAACTGAATGTTTTCATTCCTAAACTTAGTCTCTATTCAAAATTTGTTATCAATCAAAGTAAGAAGTCAAATTATACTTCTGATCTAGTCTATTACTTTATCCTAAGTCATATGCACCTTATGACCGTGAAAATTTTGACTAAGGGTTCTTTAACTCTAACTCTTATGCCTTATTTATATATATATATATTTATTTATTTTTTGGTGATATTATTCCTTAGTTCTATTAGGCTTTCTAATCGGTCCATGTAATGAGCCTTAATCGATGACTCCCAAACCAAACGGTCTTAGGGCACCGGGTGAGAAACACCCCAAGGACTTAAAGACTCGAGTAAATAAGGCCACAAAACTAAGGATTTTATTATATGAACCACTTTTAGGCGTGAATACATGCTTTATTAGGCACAAATACCCAGCTTAATCAGAGAATTTTTATATATATATATTTTTTCTCAAACTTATCTAATCATCTTTCGCATAAATACTAAGGCTTGTTTAGGCCAAAACACCTAGCTAATCAATAATTAGATTTGTTATCTCTTTATATATTTTTTCTTTTTCTTTTTTTTATTTTTTTATATTTCATAAGGCATAAGAATCTTTGTTTTTGAACCCTAAGTGTGTAAGTGTATGAAGTGTGCATATTTCATTAAGGTAAAAATCAAGACTAAATTACTTTGACAAATTATCTTCCTAACCGTAAAAATCAAACAAATAATCTTATTTGATCAAGTTTAAGAATCCTAATTTTGATTTTCCTATTCCTTAAAATTGACTTAATTTCTTACAAAAAATATGTCATAATATTGTTTCTATTTTCAAAAGTTTTTAAAAGTAAAAAAAATGTTAAAAAAATTTTGTTTTAATAAAAAAAAAAACCTAAGTTATGTTAGAACCCTCCCTCACACTTATCTCATGCATTGTCCTCAATGTATGAATTAATGCATGGATGCATGAAAAAGAAGAAAGGGAAGGAAAATACTACCTAAGGTGGTGGTTCCGGTGGTGGTCTGATTGGTTCAAGCGTTGCTACCCAATTAAGATAATGATGTGGTTCACGAAACCTACCTTTATTGACCTCTTTTCTATTTACATATTTACAGTCCCCAGTATGAATAGGATCATGAAAGATCCTTCGTGAAACTTACTCCCTTTACATGACCAGTCCTGGAAAATCGTCACAAAATCATCATGGTCTATACCTATGTCAATCAAAAGAATGTGACTTGGTGGAATGGTTGACTTGGACTCAAGAATGATAGGTTCAGGAACCAACACTAACTCGGGAAAATCAACTTGGGTTCGAAAGTTAGTTTTGGTTCAAGCGTTGAGTCCAAGTCCAAGAATTGATATTCATATTCTTTTCCCATCAATGGAATGTGACTATCCAAAATTAGTGATTCAATTTCTAAATCTATGGGTATGGGAATAAATGTTGGCTCAGAAATTGGTCCAAATTGGGTAAGAATACCGGAGTCAACATAGATTCGAAGATGAAAACTGAATCACAAAGTTGGGGATTGGGTTCATACTCATGATCAAGTTCAATCTCATTAAAATGAAAACTTGCCAATTCGTTAATGGCTTGATATTGGTCAAATTCAAGGCTTTGTGGTGAAACTGAATCTTGGTCAAAGTCTTCAAGATACCATGATTCTTGGTTTTCATCAATATGATTAGAAGTGTTGGGAATAGTCAAAGATTGAATAGGGAGAGTTTCCTTATTCCTACGCATGTTCTCCAATCTACTAATTCTTGCTTCTATCATATCGAGTGGATCATTTTGGCATTGAATCATAATTTTTCATACTCTTTTCTAAGTTGGCATGTTCTTCTTGAAAAATAGAGTAAGGATCTGTGACTTAAAAATTTTTACGGGATTTTGAGTCTTCTAAAACTTGAATTCGTCGCTCAAGCTCGTCTAAGGCTTCCATTCTCTTTTCCCAGTCAATTGATTCTTCTATTGGTTATTCGGGAGAAGGAGTATATGAAGCTGGATGTTGGTAGGGTAGTTGACAATATGACTCGGGATAGTTGTATTCCCATTGACTCTATAAAGAGTAGTGATGATTATTCCAGTCTTGTTCATAGTATTGAGACTAGGGCATGTAATGATTCGGATAAGACCAATCTGGCACACTAAGTTGGTTAAAGTTATGATATGCCAGGTTGGTAATATCCGAAAAAGAGGTCGGAGTGTAATATGGATTACCATTAAAATTGAAAAAATTATTGTTATATGCCATATCACACAGGAAATGTCAAACAGAAACAAAGAAAAAAACTAAATAAGCAAACAAATAAAAAGAAAGAAAAAATTCTAAACTAAGTCAGGGTAGACCTTTGACCTAGACGACTCCTAACTGGTTGACTGTCCACGGGAGGTATAATGCAGACTTTAACCACAAACTAATCAGCCAGGTCAGGGCAAGATTGGTGGGAGGTATCCGCGCAAAAGCGACGGCCTAATTAAGCCAAACCACCAGCCTTCGGGGTTTCACCCCTCAATCCCTTTCCTTAGACACTGATTTGACAGGAGTCAAATTCTAACACCTTCCCCCTTAGGATAATCTCCTAATTGAGTCCGAGATGTCCCTAGGGCCAACGTCTACTCAGTTTTAGTTAGGCTTGAGTTAGTGAGTGAGGAGATTGTTTGTGGGCTAAGGGAGGGTAATGACTTCCCCACCTTATCTTATTTATAGGACAAGCCCTTAAGATTGATTGTGCAAAGTGTGCAAGATAAAGAAAGTAACATTCAACAAGCAAATAATCACTCAAGAATGTTTCCTAAACTATATGCCATGCATACGTACCTTTTGCTCCAGCACTCTTCAACAGTAATGTAAAATGTAAACGAATTAGACACGTGCCTAAATGTAAAGTCTAGACCATTTTTAATATTAACAAACATCATTTTACTGTTGAGGTTAAAAAGTAACTACAGTGAGACAAATAAGGAAATAGATAGCTGCAGATATTAAACTTTGCAATACAGCCAATCTGCAGAAAATACAGGTTAGTAGTTCACTCAGATTGCCATATAAATGTAGCAAATCTGAGGGCTTCTGGGCTCTGACTGCAGGAAAAATTCCTTGTTGTCAAACCTGTACACCAAGAACAAAGAAGAAAGTTAATCAAAAATGTAAATCTAAAAAGAGAATAACTTATCGTCCCTCCCGGCAACGGTGCCAAATTTGATTGAGATTCTACCTGCACACAAAATATAGAATTTCAGAACTTTTAAAATAGTAGTGCAAGGTGCTCAATTCTACCCTATGCGGGTCGTGATCCACAAGGAGGGACTAGCGATGGAAACTTTTTAGTAAGTTCTCTTTTAGGCTACAAAGAATGGTTAAAGTTCTTCATTTAGTGCCTTAAGGGCCTATTTGGATTTAAGGAAGTGGTGTGAAGTAAGGAAGTAGGAAGTAAGATTTATTTCCTTTAGGAAAAAGAGAATTGAGTAGTAAGTTTTCTGGTGGTTTGGATGGTAGTTGAAAAGTGTACATGAAAAAATGTATTCCTGTTTTCATTGTTTGGATGGAGTGGAAAAATGGATTTGGAAAAGTGTCTTTTCTTTTCTGTTGTTTGGATGTGTTGAGATTTGTGAAGTGTATGAGAAATTGGGTTTCCATTTTTTTTTAATAGTGATTAGAAAGAGATTGAGAAAAATTAAATTCTTTATTTTCTATAAAAAATTAGGCAAATTTATTTTATTACTTCATCCATGCACCGGTCCATAGACCTCTTGTATTGACCAACGTTCACGTTTTGTTGTATGCAGTAGTTTGGTTATTTCATCACATAATATTTAAACAATTCAATATCCTTGGAGACCTTCTAGAATGGATCTCAAACAATATTACTAGAACAGATACTACAATCAGTACTACAAATTATAAAATCAAATCTTTGAAAATCCGGGCGATATCCAGAATAAGCAAAGTAATACTCACAATCAATATTGCATAATCTCTTGTCAAAACTGTAACAATATTATTACTCACTGAATTAATAATACACCATCTCGAATGTTTATTACAACGGTTCTTCTAAAATTTGAAAGCAAATCACAAAATACAAAAGTGGTGGCGTTGGAAGCTGTGGATGCGGAGTAGGATTTCATTGATCGCCTTCTTTCTGGCCCTACTCTTAATGGATCTCTGCAGGAGCAAACAACAGAATGAGAATGACATCATATTGTGCATCAAAGCTCCGAGCTGTTTCATTAAAACTGATCCCCCATGTCGTTCCTTTTGCCTCTCTAACATCCTGTTTGTAATCAAAGCTCCAAAGAACAAAACTGTTAAGTAACACATCCAGTGATATATAAAGCAACATTAGTAAATTCACGCAATGTTGCAAATTATAGTCAAGTTATAACAGTGCACAAACACAAATAAACATTAATGCATACAATTTACCAACACCACAAACACAAACACAAGTGCTGAATTCTTAGGGCTCAGATCACACTGAAAAGAGAATCATAGTACCAGTCATGAAGATGGATTTCCAAGAAGGAGAAGGTAATTGATCGAGATGGCACTCAGTTTGAATGAAGTCCAACCAACAGAAGAGAAAGGGGTTTCAATCAAGAATGATTGACATCCAACCAACCAACACATGAAGGGGTTCCAATCAAACATGAGGCTCCATCCACCGTCGTCAATACATTCCCAACTGTATCCAAACCCCACAATACTAGATAACTTTTTCAATAGTGCTTCATCACAGCTCAGTCTGAAATTTATAGGGCCCAGAGATGATGTACAGCAAGCAGAGAGCAGCAGCAAAAGGAGAGCAGCAGCAGGTGGAGAGAAAGGCAAAGACCTCTCCCGTATGGGGTAACAGATAATGGCCTGGATTATCACCAACACATGCAAAGAAACAGGCGTTTCTAATATGAAATAGCAATACAAACAACAGGCATATGAACATGAAATAACTTTTTTCAGCCGTGCT
This sequence comes from Agave tequilana, assembly GCA_038442645.1. NCBI lineage: Eukaryota > Viridiplantae > Streptophyta > Magnoliopsida > Asparagales > Asparagaceae > Agave > Agave tequilana. Next base: position 135,573 of record JAVJIF010013544.1, on the reverse strand, counting down.
TCAACACAACACAGCCCAGTCTGAAATTTATGGGGCTCAGAGAGAATGTGCAGCAAGCAGAGAGCAGCAGCAAAAGGAGAGGAGCAACAAGTGGAGAGAAAGGCAAAGAGCTCTCCCATATGAGGCAACGGATAATGGCCTAGATTATCACCAACACATGCAAAGAAACAGTCGTTGATAACATGAAATAGCAACACAAACAACAGGCATATGAACATGAAATAACTGTTTTCAACCGTGCTTCAACATAGCCCAGTCTCAAAATTATTGGGCCCAAAGATAATGTGCATAAGAAGAGAGCAGCAGCAAACGGAGAGCAGCAGCAAGTGGAGATAAAGGCAAAGAGCTCTCCCTATGAGGCAACGGATAATGGCAAATCAAATCACCAGCACATGCAAAGAAACAGTCGTTGATAACATGAAATAGCAACACAAACAACAGGCATATGAACATGAAATAACTGTTTTCAACCGTGCTTCAACACAGCCCAGTCTCAAAATTATTGGGCCCAAAGATAATGTTCAGTAAGAAGAGAGCAGCAGCAAACGGAGAGCAGCAGCAAGTGGAGAGAAAGGGAAAGGGCAAGGACATACGAGGCAACGGATAATGGATTGGATTATCACCAACACATGCAAAAAAACAGTCGTTGATAACATGAAATAGCAATACAAACAACAGCCATATGAACATGTAGTAGTGTGTAGATTTTCATGTAATGCGGCGTAAGACTGTATGTGATGATCAAGTGTTAAAAAAGAAAAGTGGCAAACTTATCCTTATTGAAGGTCAGGCCTTGCAACTTCTTCGACACCCTTCTCCATTTGAAACTTTAATCCTCTGTAAAGAGACAAGCATAAAGCTATCAAAGTTTGATGAACATTATAAGATAGAAAACATGAATTGCTAAGTAACAGACCAAGTAAGAGTCTTGCCTGAATTGTTGAATTGCTTCATAAACCACATGTAATGTCATCCTGCAATCATATGCACAATGCATACATGCACAAAACAGAACATGGCCAAATAAATTGACTTCCAAATAAAAAAAACATTTCAAGCTATCCATTGGAGATACGGCCCTATGGATCATAACACACTGATTGTCTCATTTTCATTGATAGCCAACCTACAATTGATGAAGGAATTTTCATCAATTTTGATGGACAACTAGCCAACGTGGGTAGGGGTTTCAATCAATCTTGAGTTTCAACCCAACACTAAGCAAAACCGAAATCTTAAATAGAGGATGAATGCGATCACAAAAGCGCCAAAGATGATGAAAGTGATGATGACAAAATGTGAACAGCATGAGAAAATGAGTGTGCATCAGTGTCATTGTGCATTTGTAACAATATGCATGCAATGATATGCGAAAAAAAAAGAAACAAAGCAATCTAAAAAGATATAACCAACATTGAGATCTTCAATTTACACAAATCAAAACAGTGTTACTGTAAGATCACCTAGAGGGGGGGTGAATAGGTGATGGCTAATCTAAAGGTCACTTATGAACAAATAATGCGGAATTAAAACTAAGTTGACCAAATTAAAAATTTCTTTTAATTTAACACTTATGTATAACACAAGAGTGTTGCCGAATTCCCCTTGCGAGGCTCTGGACAAGCTCCTCTAGATTCCCCTTGAATGGGTTGAGGTGCCGCGTTGGCTCTCTTGGTTGAATACTAGTGTCAAGCAATCCCAAGCAAGTATAGCAATTTAAGCACAAGGGTATATCAAGCATGTAAAGTAGACAATGAAAGTAATGCAAGATATAAAAGAGACAAAGAGAGAGAGAGGGATAGAGTAAGCAATCGCAAACACAAAGGGTTTGTTTCGAGGTTCGAGCACACTTGCTCTACATCCCCGCCTTCGACACACGAAGGATTTCCACTATGTAAGATCCCACCGGATCTCTCCTCGGTGCCGTACACCTACAAACCCTCGGACTCCCAAAGTCCCTTACACACCACAAGCCCACCGGCTTGACGAGGACGCACCTCGCACCACAAGTTCGCACCCGAACTCAACCACAACGAGCACACTTGCCCGTTTCCTCAAAATTACAAGAAAAGATCTCTTTGATGATCACAACTCTTGATCACCTAAAGAGTACTCTCACTACAACACACCTATAAGAATATCTAGTAATGGAAAGCTCAAGTGTGTGGTGAGAAAATGAAGGAAAGAAAGCTTTGTTGGAAAACACAAGAAATCACTTAAACACTCTCTTGATAAAAACTCTTCCTTTTGATTGGAAGTATTTGCACTAAAATCTTGTAGAGAAACTCCTCTAAAAGTGTCTGAAAAACAGCTCAAGAAGTCTCCTAAATGTTCTATCTAAAACAGATGACAAAAACCCTTTATATAGGCTGCCCAGAAAAAGAGCCGTTGGGGTTCTGTCAGAGCTGGCGGTCGACCTCGGTCGACCGGCCAACGGTCATTTTTCTGACCGTTGCAGCCACCGGTCGACTGGTGAGTCGACCGCTCTTCTGGAATGAACTGTCGGTCGACCGGTCCGGTCGACTGGCAATTTCCAGAGAGCAACAGGTATTGGGTCGGTCGAGTATCGGTCGAGTCCCGGTCGACTGATACGCGCATGCACAAAATTGTGCATGTCGGTCGAGTGCCGGTCGACCGGGCACTGAGAAATTCTGAAAAATCAGAACTTCCAGGACCTGGAAAATTTGGATTTAGGTTTTGGGTCTTGGATAAAATGTTTGGTCTTGAAAAATCATAGAGTATGAGCATGTGTCATACTACTATCAAGGTAAAATACTTGGTAAAAATTCTTTTGATAAAAACCTAATTTTCCATGAAATGTTTTTCCAAACCTTTATCAAATACAAAAACAAGATATTTGAGTCCATTTAAAAGCATAGTGTGTATGGATATGATCCACTCCACAATCAATATGAAATATCTATGTTTTTGAAATCTAGTATACAATGGTTTTGGTTAAAGAATATACATGATAGAAATACCAAAACCAACAAATATTTTGTCTTAAAGAAAAATTTTTTCTAAAATAAAAGTTCTTTTCTAAAAACAAAATCTTTTATGAAATCAATTAAATCAAGAGTTCTAATCAAGAGTGTGTGTGTGATATAGACTTGAGCAATCCACCAACTATCTATCCTTTACATTTATACTAAAACAAAAATACAAATTCTATACCTAGACACAAGTCTTCATCTTCTTGAAGTCTTCCCTTGAAGGCTTCTCATCTTCTTGACTTGGTCCAAGCTTGATCCAAAAACTCCTTGGATCACAACATGCAAGCTCCAAATCTTGTTTTAATCCTTTGTTGAGCTATGCACCTACTAAGATCTTGATCATGAATCTGTCACTAATTAGCACAAGATCATTAGTAAATATAACTTCATGAGTTGATCATCATCAAAACTAGGGCGATAGGCCTTTGGGCCAACAATCTCCCCCTTTTTGATGATGACAAAACTCATGAAATTATATATGCATGGATTAAAGTAAAGCTTCAAAGAAGCTCCCCCTTAACTCATGCATAATAAATAAGCAATAGATATTCAATGAAGTACATAAAAATGTATGCAAATGAATGCACAAAAATGCACAAATCTTTTTCTCAAACTTTTATATTCTTTATTTATTTGGTATGCATGAGTAAAAGCACAAGTCAAAATCTTTCTCCCCCTTAAGTAAGGAAATCATGAAATCATGCATATAAAATCACAAATTCTTCTCCCCCTTTTTGTCAATCATCAACAAAGGGTTCAAAGAAAAATACATCAACCAAATTTTTCTCTCCCTTTTTGTCAAAAACAAAGAAATCAAGGAGGGTAAATTCAAATTAATCAATAAAATTTATATGCGATATAAATTCATGAGGAGAAAGACGTTAAGTTAGCTTCCCGACACATATACATTACATGAAAGAGGGATGACAAGCCCTAATTCACATAACGTATAATATGTCATGCATAAGAGGAGATGTGAAGCTCCCCCTACACACGTATATCATATAAAGAAGAGTTGTCAATCTCCTCAATTTATAATATACTCAACATGAATCTATATGTAAGAGAGATGTTAAGCTCTCCTTGCATATAGACAATACAAATCAAAAATTTTGAATTTTTTCTTATGAAAACAAAATTTTGAAATATCTTAAAATACAATATTTTCTTTTAAGGTACCAAAAGTAGAGCAACCAAATTTTGAATTTTGATACCAATTATGAAATACAATGCATAAGCTTGAAGATAAATAAGATTTGAAGTAAGCTTAGCATTAACAATTTTGTGCTTAAAAATATAAGAGTCAATTTTAGCTAAAGCACAAGTACAAATCATATATATGTATGAAAAGAGTATATCAATTGAAGTAGATACATACATATATGAAAGAACAAAATATGAGTATATACAACAAGAGTCAAATTGATACCAATTGAAAATATCCAATGATACCAATTGAAAAGTAAGCATAAGTGTATACATCATATAATTTACCATATGAAGAATTCGAACTAGTTAAATGAACTTGTTTTAAGAACTAGTACGAGATCCTTCCATCAAGGAATAAGTTAAAAGGTTTTTCATGAAAGATCAATGAAACACAAGGCACTAAAAAGCACTCTATCCATAAAGTCCATATCAAAAAGAAGTGAGTGTGAGTGTTATGTGAAACATGGTATCATGAAAATTAGCAATAAAACTCAATATTCCTTAAAATCATAAATTTGAAAATACGAAAGTCATCACAAATTTTAATATATGAAAATCATCAAAATTATATTTCATAGCATATGTATGTTTTGACAAGACATTAAGTATACATACATATCCCCAAAATACAATTGAGTCCTCATAAATAGATTTGCATGAAAAGCAAATGACTCAAGGTTATCCATGTATATTTTAATGTTTTGGCAAAAGAAACTTATACATGAAATGAAATCACATGATCAAAACATAAATCCAATTGGGAATACAAGTTTAAGAATGTAATGATCATCAACACAAGGCTATACTAGTACATCTAATAGGCACAAATAAGCATTCAACCCAATCATATATAGATTTATTTGTGGTCCATAAGGTGTACAAGTATAAATCCAAGTATTGACAAATACTAACATCTAAACTAATATGAAGCATCAAAATTTGAAATCACAAAAGAATTTATCCATAAAAATAGGATCATGTGCAATACTTGAAGAATAGATAACTAGTTAAATGAATTTTTGACAAACTAGTTAAAGATCCTTCATAAATAAAAAATCATATGTTTTTCATGAATAATACTAAATACATAAAAGTTCAAGCACTCATATTCCATAAAGCTCCAAATATATATTTTCTTAAAGATAGAGTGTTCAAAGGTTATGTAAATAGTATCTACATGAAAATAGTCATTGAAGCCCAAATCAAATCATGACTAAAATTTTATTTAACAACACACAAAAATCATTTGTATCAAAACAAATCAAAAAAAAAATTTACATGGTATATGTATGAATTATACAAATCCAACAATATGCATACATATCCCAAATATTAAAAGAGTCTATTAATGTTTGCATGAAGGCAAGAGACTCACGGGTATACATGTATATTTATTAGATTTGAATTAAACAGGCATATACATGAAGTAAATCACAAAAAAAATTGGCAAAACATGTATATGTGAGAATTATCAAAACTAGATTATACATATGCATAAAGTGGATACAAGTGAGCATGAAGTTCAAATATTTAAGAGTCAATTGTAATTCACTATTTGTATATGTATACATACAAGTTTGATATATTCTACATCTAAGCATGTAAATACCATATGAAGCACAAATCAAACAAAATCATGAACATGCTATGAATGTATGAAATAAGTAAAAGCATGTATATAAAAATAGGAGTTAAGAAATTGTTACCAACTTCAAAGCTCCAAGCATGGTGGTCTTTTCCACCAAAATTCCTTGATAGCAATGCATTTATAAGAGTGTCCATCATATCCATTGCATTCACTACCAAGGCACCAATCCTCTCACGTTTTGTAAGAGCCCTCACCTACATCAAAATCAAAGGGTGGGGGTTTTGGTACCATGTTTTCTTGGGTCCTTTGGGATTAGCATTGTTATAAGGAACCAAAATCTATTATATTTAGCAAAATATAAATATGGTTTCTTATCAAAACAATATCTTGCTAGATGGCCTTTGCAGCCACAATATGTACAAATGTACACCTTAGCATGATGCTTATGAGTGTGATTGTGATCGTGATGTGCACCATAAGCATGAGCATGATGAGTATGATGATGTGCATGAGCATGAGGAACTTGTTTCTTTTGAAACAAAGATTCAACTTAGAATGATTGAATGCACATGTGCTCAAATTAGAGCTCAAATTATTCATCTTATTTTTCATATTCTTAATCTCATTAGATGTGGCATGAAAAGCATGATGAGATGAAGAATCATTTTTCTTTTCTTTTTACAAACATTATCTTTTTCTTTTCAACAAATTTCTTTTCAAAGACTTATTTTCTTGCAAAATACTTTCCTTTTGTTTTTCCACTAAATCAATCTTTTCTTTCAAAGTATTGTTTCCTTCACACAAAATACTCAATTTAGAAAATAAGGAAACATTCTCATTTTTCAAATTCTTTTTCTTTTTCTAAGCATGCGACTTTATTCCTAAGTGAAACATTTTCATTAAGCATGCAATCAAATTCCTTTTTCAAAATCTTGTTATCTTTTTCTAAACATGCAATGTTATCTCTACATGAATCATGATCTACATGCATGCTAGCAAGATCCTTTTTCAAATTTTTAATTTCTTTCTTTTTCATGTCATATTTTCAAGCAATAATTGGCAAAATGTATTAAGCTCATCATATGACATAACATTATCATCCTCGGATTCGGAAATTACCTCAAGGGGGTCATCCCCTTGGACCATGTAGCACTTGTTGGAGGTGTCGCTTCCAACATCCGAATCGCTCCCCGCATAGTATTGTTCATTTTCGCCAAGGGAGATGAGGGTGTTCCATACTACAAAAGCCATATCAATATTAGCAACCCTACATAAATAATCATCATTTAGGGTGCTCTTTAAAGCATGTAGGGCTTTTGTATTAGCCTCAATATTCTTACCATCTATACAATAAGCATTATTAGTAGTGGCAAGATATACATTATAACCTAGGGCTTTGAGGAATAATGACATCTTAACTTTCCAAATGTGGATGTTAAGAATGTCAAAGGTGGGTGGTGACATAAAGTCCATGGTGAGGTGTGTGTGTACAACAAATATTGTGATTAGCCCAAATGTAGGATCTTTAACTCTTAGGTTGTTAGACCCTTATCAAGAGCACTAGCTCTGATACCAATTGTAAGATCACCTAGAGGGGGGGTGAATAGGTGATGGCTAATCTAAAGGTCACTTATGAACAAATAATGCGGAATTAAAACTAAGTTGACCAAATTAAAAATTTCTTTTAATTTAACACTTATGTATAACACAAGAGTGTTGCCGAATTCCCCTTGCGAGGCTCTGGACAAGCTCCTCTAGATTCCCCTTGAATGGGTTGAGGTGCCGCGTTGGCTCTCTGGTTGAATACTAGTGTTATCAAGCAATCCCAAGCAAGTATAGCAATTTAAGCACAAGGGTATATCAAGCATGTAAAGTAAAGACAATGAAAGTAATGCAAGATATAAAAGAGACAAAGAGAGAGAGAGGGATAGAGTAAGCAATCGCAAACACAAAGGGTTTGTTTCGAGGTTCGAGCACACTTGCTCTACATCCCCGCCTTCGACACACGAAGGATTTCCACTATGTAAGATCCCACCGGATCTCTCCTCGGTGCCGTACACCTACAAACCCTCGGACTCCCAAAGTCCCTTACACACCACAAGCCCACCGGCTTGACGAGGACGCACCTCGCACCACAAGTTCGCACCCGAACTCAACCACAACGAGCACACTTGCCCGTTTCCTCAAAATTACAAGAAAAGATCTCTTTGATGATCACAACTCTTGATCACCTAAAGAGTACTCTCACTACAACACACCTATAAGAATATCTAGTAATGGAAAGCTCAAGTGTGTGGTGAGAAAATGAAGGAAAGAAAGCTTTGTTGGAAAACACAAGAAATCACTTAAACACTCTCTTGATAAAAACTCTTCCTTTTGATTGGAAGTATTTGCACTAAAATCTTGTAGAGAAACTCCTCTAAAAGTGTCTGAAAAACAGCTCAAGAAGTCTCCTAAATGTTCTATCTAAAACAGATGACAAAAACCCTTTATATAGGCTGCCCAGAAAAAGAGCCGTTGGGTTCTGTCAGAGCTGGCGGTCGACCTCCGGTCGACCGGCCAACGGTCATTTTTCTGACCGTTGCAGCCACCGGTCGACTGGTGAGTCGACCGCTCTTCTGGAATGAACTGTCGGTCGACCGGTCCGGTCGACTGGCAATTTCCAGAGAGCAACAGGTATGGGTCGGTCGAGTATCGGTCGAGTCCCGGTCGACTGATACGCGCATGCACAAAATTGTGCATGTCGGTCGAGTGCCGGTCGACTGCCGGTCGACCGGGCACTGAGAAATTCTGAAAAATCAGAACTTCCAGGACCTGGAAAATTTGGATTTAGGTTTTGGGTCTTGGATAAAATGTTTTGGTCTTGAAAAATCATAGAGTATGAGCATGTGTCATACTACTATCAAGGTAAAATACTTGGTAAAAATTCTTTTGATAAAAACCTAATTTTCCATGAAATGTTTTTCCAAACCTTTATCAAATACAAAAACAAGATATTTGAGTCCATTTAAAAGCATAGTGTGTATGGATATGATCCACTCCACAATCAATATGAAATATCTATGTTTTGAAATCTAGTATACAACTTGGTTTTGGTTAAAGAATATACATGATAGAAATACCAAAAACCAACAAATATTTTGTCTTAAAGAAAAATCTTTTCTAAAATAAAAGTTCTTTTCTAAAAACAAAATCTTTTATGAAATCAATTAAATCAAGAGTTCTAATCAAGAGTGTGTGTGTGATATAGACTTGAGCAATCCACCAACTATCTATCCTTTACATTTATACTAAAACAAAAATACAAATTCTATACCTAGACACAAGTCTTCATCTTCTTGAAGTCTTCCCTTGAAGGCTTCTCATCTTCTTGACTTGGTCCAAGCTTGATCCAAAAACTCCTTGGATCACAACATGCAAGCTCCAAATCTTGTTCTTTAATCCTTTGTTGAGCTATGCACCTACTAAGATCTTGATCATGAATCTGTCACTAATTAGCACAAGATCATTAGTAAATAAACTTCATGAGTTGATCATCATCAAAACTAGGGCGATAGGCCTTTGGGCCAACAGTTACTTCTCTTTAGTAAGGCTCAGATTGTAGGATGATATTTTAATAGTGGATGAAAGTTTACGTCATTCAATGTCGAATGAAAAATAAGGGGTTGCGTACATGCCACCTCCATGCTCAACTCCTAGAGTCGAACGGCTGCGATCTAGTACGCCTCAAAACATTACTTGCATAGTCGGCTTTCCAACATCCTACTAATCATCATTGCCCCACGCAAAACCCTACAAGAGAAGAACATCAGAAAAAAAATTTAATATGGTTAATAATAATGGATTATGAAAACTATTCGGGCAATCAAAGCAATGTTTAAAGTAAGATGCTGTGAATAAAATTACAGCAGTAGGAAAATATAATAGTAGTTCATAGGGCCTACGACCAAAAGCATGTCGCAAGCAAAATGTGTGATGAAACGAGAGCCTGAATAAAACAGTACAATAAGTCACAAAGCAGAGAGGTGGCCAGAAACGATGGGAAGCCAATGGCCCATGGGTCTTCTCAATCAAGTTTGTGTTGTTTCATGAAGCGGTAGAGCCAATGGGCCCTCTCCTCACTGGGCCTCCTGAGAAACCCACCCCCAATCTTGGGGTTCTCGATAATATAATCATAAGCAGTAGACACCACATCATCGGTGTGAAGATGAAATAGTCGTATGTTGTACCAACCATAGATCGAAGGCAAGCATAGCACTCCGCTGCTACCCTTTTTTTCCTCCTCCTTCTTATGCACGGCATCCCCAATCTTTTGCAAACCATCAACGAACCTTCCTAATATCTCCAGCTGAGGATTGCTCCTCGTCCCTTTACCGCGAGAGCTTTGCGACACCGACATACTCACAGGTTGGTTAGAGTACCGGCTTGCTTCAGGATGTTCTCCCATAATGCTGGGGTCCTGGGTGTCGCCGAGTGGTTGGTTGACGTCTTGGGAAAAGGTCCCAGCAGCTGCTTCACTGCGAAAAACGAGAACCATTTCGTCGCAGTACTCAATAGGCTTGTTGAGGTACGACTCGTCAAGCTTATTTGCCTACAAACCAAGCAATGTTATTCATTAATTAATCTTACACAACAATCAAACTCCGAGAAGAATATAGGATTGAAGGAACAAATTCATTACCGCAATGTATGCATTATAAACTACTTCGTCAGGCATTTCAATGGTGCGTGTCTCTGGAAATATGACACAACCACTAAGCCTTTTCAGCCTACAAATCCGGTTCCACCTATTCCTCCAAGTTCGTAGATGGTTAATGACATGGGTGGCCCTAAATTGAGTACCAAATCTCTCATTCACAGCATCGGCAGTTAAAGTATGGAGGTTCCCTTTCACTCCTTCACGGTTTGTTCCCTAAAAATGCCATCATATATTTGCTTGCGTCGTCACTCCACCTGATGTTCGTCCCCGTTTCCTCTTCTTACTACGATCTGCGGTACCTACACTCATGTCATCGCAAAACCCTTCTCCCGACATCGTCTACAAAACAAGCGGCAAATCAAATAGATGAGACAAAATTGATGTAGTTCAAATATGAGAAAATTATACATTTGAGGGCCATAAACTGCAAGATGTCGTAATATAAATTATAATTAGAGATTCAGACATATAAATTCAAGCCAAACAAATAAAACTACGATAACTAGCATTTATTTTACACTTGATGTATCTCAGTTTACATCAATTTGGAACCTGAAAATCTTCCTACATCTGTTGAGCAATTTGTTCTCTAAATTGAACCCAATCATTATTTTCCTCTCTTATTTCTCTCTGTGTCCGTCCCCCTTGGGAGACATTTTGCGCAAGCCAATCGTCCTCACTTGGGACAAACTCATCGTAACCGTGGGACATGATAAAATTATGGAGTATGCAACATGCCATCACAATGTCAACTTGAGTGCGGTAAGGGAAGAAGGGTCGTGACGCTAATATCTTAAATCTGCCTTTCAATGACCCGAATGCTCGCTCTACAGTCGTCCGAAGGGAGGAGTGTCGGTAGTTGTACAGTTCCTTATAATTACTCGGAGCTCTCCCACTAAATTCGCTCAAATGGTATCGAACTGCGCGGTATGGGGCTAAGAAGACAGGCCTTGTGTTGTAACCAGCATCGCAAAGATAAAATTTACCTATGGTCCACAACAAAAAAGTTAACGATCGCATGAAGGTAAATTCACAGTTTATGCTATTAAAAATACTGGCAAGAAACCAGGTAGTACCTTAGGGGACTCTCAGACCATTGGGTCGTTGCAGTGCGTCACGAAGTACGGTAAGATCGTGCGCTGATCCTTCCCATCCCGCAAGGATGTATGTGAATCTAAGGTCAAAGTCAACTACTGCCAACACGTTCTGTGTTGGATATGGCTTCCTTCCGTAGAACAGGGCCACCATCGCAGCGGGTACTGTTGCGTGGACATGAGTGCCAACAATTGCTCCCACACAATGCTACCATAACGTAATTAAGTGGTTAATCAACGTAACATACGTATATCTTACTGTTTAAGAGGATTGTTAGGGGGAGAACATGTACCTTAAAATAACCACTAAACCTAGGGTCACCAATAATTTTTTCATGCACGTTCACACTTGGCCCGCAAATGTAATCCCCTCTAATTTCTCTGATTGCATGTAGAACGAGCTAAAAATAGCGGCTTATGGTCTCACCGGAACGTATGAAGTTGATGCCTAACACTCTGTTACGGACGTTGTGGCCCACAGTGTGTAGGAACAAGGCTAGTTGCTCTTCGACAGTTACATATTGTGTGTCATGCAAGAGATCCCTACTCCTTAACAAGGATGAGAGGTTGAAGAACACTTCTTTATCCATCCTAAACATATTGCGGTAGTTGGTATCACTTGACTCTAAAACTCGATGAAGGTATATTCCTCTCTAAGTGTCCCTAATACCTCTAGGTATGCGTTGCGGGAAAATCTAAGTGTCCACATGAGGACAGCATAAGCACATGAGCAAATAATGAGAAGTCTGATTCCTCATCGTCACCGTCAAGACCGAAATCCAAGAAGTTATCCATGAACTACAATAAGATATAGGTAAATTGGCTTTGCAAATAAAATTATGAATTTGTCAGTGACAGTTATTCAAAACGAACCAAACGTTGGCAGTGACAAGAACACATGGCATAATAACATGCATATAAACAAGTGAGGGATTAAAGACATGTAAATTAAACAGTAAAGACCTGTAAAATAGCAAATTCAACCCTTCAACAAGCAGCGTTGCAATGGTACCAGAAAAAGAAGCTATGGAGGGGTGAAGAAAGTAGAATGAATACTATTAGCAGCCTGGGAAGCTCGGCCAGTTCCTCAGCTATCACAGAAATCAACACCCATGAAATCCGGACATCATAGGCATCTAACCAAATCAAACTAGTGGGGGTGTATAATTGAAAGGGGAACTTACAAAATCTGCGAAGTTATCAGCCGTAGATTCCCGATCTGAAAGAACCACCTTTGCTTTCTTTCTCAGTCGTTCACAATGAACACACAAAGGCAAAGAAGCAGGGAGAAGGTCCATGGCCTATTTATGAAGGCAAGAAAGGAGAACTGTAATTATTACAAGAGATTCAGAGGGACAAGCACTGCTATCTCGTGAAGCGAAGGGGGTGGGCAACAGCCCACGACAACGACCAGGAGAAAGCAGATCTAGGTCGCTGCTGCTTGTGGGAGACCCATGGCTACAGGGGCGGAGGGGACGTCACGAGAAGAGGACAAGCAGCCTGTGTCCTTAAGGGTGGCCGCAATGGCGACGGCGCTGAAAAGTTGGGTCAAAAGTCATCAGCGTGTACGGGAAAAGGTTGCTGCGGGCTTGAAGAACGAGAAAAAGGTTCTCGAGATTCCAGATCTGAATCTCGAGATAGCAGCAGAGAGCAAAACAGTGAGCTTGGGAACTGGGAGGGGACAGGTACTGTTGGTAAAGCTTAGGCTGCCGATGTGGACCGGACAAGAACAGTGGTGGACTTGGAAGCTGTGGAGGAGAACAGGGAGGGATTCGATCTCGGGGAATCTCGAGGCCGGGAGGAAGGGTGGGGGGAATGGAGGGAGATGGGGGGAAAGAGAGAGTGAAAGAGGTAGGAACAGACAGGGAGAGGGGAATTGAGGGTGAAGGAGGACGAATATGGAGGGATTCACCGGAATTTCGTCGGAATCGCGATGGAAGCCAACGGTCAGGAGAGAGATCCGAGAGGAATTCAGAGTGAATTGGGGGAGAATGGGAAGCATCAGGAGAAATCCAACCTAGGATTTACTTGGAAAACCCAGGCGCACTTCACACACACAACCAAACAGCTGACATCGATTTTCAAGGAAGTGGGTTTTCCATTTTCGCCCACTTCCTTAAATCAAAACAGGCCCTAAAAGAAAAGAGAAAAATGGAGTTAAAGTTAAGTTAAGAAGAAAGTGGTAGATAGAGAACGTGGAGAAAAATGAAAGTGGATATGTACAAAGAAATTGAAAAAGAGTGAAAGAAATTTGAAAGATTGTGGTGTTGGTAATTTACACTAAAATTAAAAGAAAATAAAACTAAAACCTAAAAAAAACTTACTTACCTCTTCTGCGCCTGCTTACCTTTGACCCGTATTGACGATGTACCTTTACTTGAAGGCGAGCGAAGTATGACAAATAGGATCTTGGCCATTCCCGTATTACACTATGAATTGAGGGGCAAGCTACACTACCATAGAAATAGATATCCATCACCATAAGCCATCAACGGCACTTGCAAGGGTAAGAAAACTTCGAGGCTATCGGTTTCATTTGGATCCACAAACACAGAAGAGGGAAGTAAACGAAAACAAGAGTAAAGAAGTAAAAGAAACTTCGATTCGATTCAAATGACAATGGAAGAAAAGATCACTTATACTGGTGTCACCTTCAGTACAAGCTTGCTCTCATTCCTCCAAGAAAGTATCCTCTCTTCTCAGTTACATAAAGAAAATAAAAAAACACATGAAAGAAAATAAAAAACCTAAGTTAAATATAAATTAGCCTAAGTTCTACTCTCTGCTTGGTCATCCTCTTGCCTTTGAGATTACAGGTATTTATAGAAGAAATACAGAGGTTAGAGGAGTATGAAGATAGGGAAAGCTGGTTATTCTGAATTTGAATCCTCCCTTATCTCCAAACTTAATTTGATGTGGATATTCAGTTCTGATCTGTAGTTTGTTGGCGTGTTGATTTCTGAATATCACTTAACAATTGACAGAATTAGAAATAGTGATCAACATAAGGGTTGTAGCCCTGTAAGTCTACTTTCTGGATCATCTTGAATCATCAGATTTGATATTCGGTAGCAAAAGGTATGATTCAAATACTAAAATGTATCCAGTCAGAATCTGAGTCAAACTTGCTTCATCTCATCCGTTGATCTTCTCTCTATCCATTTATCTCTCTATATTTGATATTATCCTCGGTTGATCTTTAGCTAATCAAAATAGATTTATAGAAATTTGAATTTTACCGGTTTTCATTTGGTGTTATCTTTCGGATTTGCTCTGATCTTTAGCTGAACATTTGCCCCAATCCTTGATTTGTTCTAACTAGATCTGGGATCATCCTCAGCTAACCAAATAGATCCAGTTAAATTTGATTTTAACTGGTATTTATTTGGTTTAATACTCTTTCTCTTCATTATTATCTTCTGCAAAATAGATATTTAAGATAAGGAAATTAGCAGATTTATTACACGATAAATGTAGGAGTGTAATGAAAAGAATACAAAATATATGTACGATCAATATGCATCTTGTGACCGTGAAAATTTGGCTCAGGATTCTTCAACTCTAACTCTTATGCCTTATTATTTTCTTTTTTAATTTATGACGGTAATATCCCTTAGCTCTATTAGGCTTTCTAATTCGCCCATGTAACGAGCCTTAGTCGGTGACTCTCAAACCAACGATTTTAGGGCACCTTGAGAGAAAACACCCCAAAGACTTAGAACTCGAGAAAACAAGGCCACAAAACTAAGGATTTTTATTTACATGAACCACTTTTAGGCATGAATACTTATGCTTTATGTGGCACAAATACCCAGCTTAATCACAGGATATTTTTTTGATATATGTATAGATATATATTTTTTATATAAGGCATTAGAATCTTTGTTTTAGAACCCTAAGTGTTTAAGTGTATAAAGTATGCATATTTCATCAAGGTAAAAATTAAGACTAAATTACTTTTTCTATTTTTCTTCCTAACCTCAAAATCAAACAAATAATTTTATTTTGATCAAGTATAAGAAATCCTAATTATGATCCTCTTATTCCTTAAAATTAACTTAATTTTTACAAAAATAAGTCAAAGTATTATTTTCCTCTTCAAAAAGTTTTAAAGAAAGGAATTTTTTTTAGTTACTAAAGTTAGTATGTTAGTAAACCCTCCCCCACACCTAACTCATGCATTGTCCTCAATGTATGAATGAAATGCAATAATACATTAAAAAGGAGAAAGGAAAAGGAAAATTTTCACCTCAAGGTGGTGGTTCCAGTGGTGGTCTCATTGGGCCAAGTGTTTTCTACCGAATCTAGATACTGTGAATTTTCATGAAACCCATCTTTCATAACCTCTTTCCTATTAACATTTTTATAATCCCCAATATAAATAGGATCATGCAAGATCCTAGCATGAAATTTTTTCCGGTTATATGACCAGTCTTGGGATATCATCACGGAATCATATTGATTTAAACAATGTGATTTTGTGGAATGGATGATTTGGGCTTAACAATGAAAGGAATAGAAACCAAAACTGACTTGGGAATAAAACTCAAATCAAGTTTAGCTTCGAGAGTCAGAGTTGGTTCATGAGTTTTGTCCAAATCATCAAATTGAAGTTCACATTCATTTTCCAATAATGGAATATGACTATCCAAAATAAGTGGTTCATGTTCAAGCTCTATAGGGATAGGAATTAGTGTTGGCTCGGAATTAGGTCCGAATCGGGTAAGGATACAGAAGTCAACATAGATTCAAAAAGTGGAACTGAATCATAATATTGAGAATCGATGTCACATTCATCTTCAAGTTCATTCTCATTAAAATGAAAACTTGCCAATTTATCAATGGGTTGATTTGGTCAAGTTCAAAGTTTGTGGTGAAATTGAATCTTAGTTAAAACCTTCAAGATACCATGATTCTTCGTCAATATGGCTAGGAGAATCAAGAGTGATCGAAAATGTGTTAGGTAGAGTTTGCTCATTCCTATCATTAATTGTGTTGACCAAATGACTCACTTTTGCTTCTAGACTCTTAAGAGATTTGAGACAATCCGTTTGGGATTGAATACAATCATTTTGGGACTGAATCATGAATTTCATATTCTTTTCTAAGTCAAAAGGTTCTTCTTGTTGTGGTTGGACTTGAAAATTAGAGTAAGGATCTTGGATTTGAAAATTATTTGGGAGAATTGAGTCCGCTATGATTTGTACTTGTCGTGTGGACTCAAGAAAGGCTTCAAAAGTCTTTTCTAAAGAAGATTTCTCTTCTATAGGTTGGTTTGGTATGAATTATATGAAGTTGTTTGTTGGTAAGGTTGTTGATAGTAAGACTCGAGGGAGTTATATCCCCACTGACTCGGTGAAGAGTGGTGATGATTGTCCCATTCTTTTTCATAGTACTGGGATTGGCGCATATATTGATTCGAATAAGACCAATCTGGCATACTTGGTTGGTTAGAGTTATGTATTGCCGGGTTGGTAATATCTGAATTGAAAGAGGTTGGGGTGAAATATGGATATGAGTTAAAATCAGAATAATTGTAATTATAATCCATTTCATAAGAACAATAAAAAAAAAACAAATAAACAAAGAAGAAAATAAAGAAAAATCTAGCCTATGTTAGGGTAGAGCTTAGAACTAAACGACTCCTAACTGTTGATTATCCACAGAAGATATATTGCAGAACCTGACCCAAGTTAATCGGCCAGGTAGGGGCAAGATTGGTGAGAGGTATCGCGCTTAAAAGCGACGGGCCTAATTATGCTAAACCACTAGGCTTCGGGGTTTCGCCTCTCAATCCCCAACCTTGGACACCGATTTGGCAAGAGTCAACTTCTAACAACTTTCCCCTTAAGTCAATCCCTATTTGAGTTCGAGATGTCCCTAGGGCCAACGTCTACTCAAGTTTATGTTAGGCTGGGTAGTGAGTGTGAAGAGATAATTTTTGGGCTAAGGAAGGGTAATGACTTCCCCACCTTATCTTGTTTAAGGATATGCCCTTAGTCTTTTGGTGCAGTGTACAAGTACAAAGCAAAAAGGTAACATTCAAGCAATATGAATCACTCAAAAGATGTTTTTTAAACTATATGCAATACACACATACCTTTGATCCAGCACTCTTCAACAATAATGTAAAGAACGAAATAGCCAGATGCCCTAAGATGTAGGAGTCTAAACTTTTTTTAGCATTTACAAAGTAACAAATTACTATTGATTAGAAATATGTATCGAGTGAGTTAAACAGATAAACTAATAACTGCAGAGAGCTAATCTCTGAAAAGTAACCTGCAAGAGACTACAGTTAGTAGTTCACCATAGTTGTGGGCTATAATGCTCTGCCTTCTTGGACAGAGGCACAGAGTAGCAATATGTCCACTGCAGCTCCTAGTTTTCTGTAATTAGCCCATGTATACTAAAACAAAGAAGAAAAGGGATTAATTCGTTAAAATAAATTAAAAAGAAAATAAACTTACCATCCCTCCCGGCAGCGGCGCCAAAATTATGATCGAGCCAAACCTGCACAAGAAAAATACAGACTTTTAGAACAGTGCTAGGTCCTCAATTCTACCGTGTAGCCTAGGGCTAACGGGTCGTAATCCAAAGGGAGGAACAACGATGGAAGCATTATGTAAGTTTCTTCTTTTAATTTACAAAAACTAATTTAATACTTATCTTCTCAGTCTTAAAAAGAATAAAAATATTAAGTTAAGTTAAGAGAAGATAGTAGAAGAAGAGATGGTGGTGTTATTTTATTTTAATTATAAAAGAAAAAGAAACAAAAAGAGATAAAGAAAAGTGTTGATGAAAAAATTAAAAATAAAAAGAAATAAAATAAGAATATTTACCTCTACTGTTGAACCATAATGAAATTTACCTTAGCATGGAGTAAAGCAAAGTAATATAAAAGAATAAAGGAAAGCAAGGCTTCGGCGAGATCAAGCACAAAGAAAAAAAGTGGGAAATCTTAATTGATTATCACTTCAATATAAGCTTCTTGAAGAAAAAATTATAATAGTGTTACTCTACAATAACTCTTCCTCTCTTTTAATCATGTAACTCTCTCTAACCTAAACTAAAAAGAAAAATAAAGAAAAATAAAATTTACATTGAAGAAGATAAGAAAAATCTACATTAAAGCTCTCTCTCAAGTGGTATTGCCCTTTTTGCCTTTGAGGTATGAGGGTATTTATAGGAGAAAACCAGAGAGATAGGAAGCATATGAAGATAGGAAGATCTGAATATTTTTGAATTTGAATTCTCCCCTTATCTCCAAACTTGATTTGATTTATCCAGAAATTTAATTCTGATCTGCAGGCTGTTGGCGTGTTTATTGCCGAATATCACTTATCAAATGATAGAATTGGAACGAGTGATCAACAGACGAATTGGAGCCCTTTAAGTCTTCTTTCTGTAGCATTTTGAATCATTAGATTTAAGTTTCAGTAGCGAAAGCTATGATTAAATGCTAAACTGTATCCAGCCTGAATCTGAATCTAAATTGTTATATCTCATCGTTGATCTTCTCTCTATCCATTTATCCTCTTAAATTTTCAATTTGTCTTCTAGAATTTATAAGATATTCACTTATCTTTAGCGAAACAGATAGGGTCTTCAAACAATCCATTTTTCTCTTGAAATTAGATAATATTATCTTATCTGATATATCCATTTTCAGATAAAATAGCTTCTAGAACCTTTAGGTTTGAATCGATCCCTTTTCTTTTGAACTTTTAAATTTAATTGGATAAGTTTCATGATCATCTTCTCCTTATTATACCCTGCATGAATTAGGACATTAAGACAAGTTATTTGCAATACTCATTACAGAATATATGTAGCAATATAATAATATTTATGCAATATATGTGTCCAAACAGGGCTAATATGCTCATTTTTAAACCTCAGGGGTCAATGTGCCAAGAGATGTATTATGGTGGACATTGATGAAAAAGGGAGTCCCTATCAAATATATAAACATAATCAAGGATATGTACGATAGAGTAGTGGCAAATGTCAGAACTTGTGGAGCATAACAAGTAATTTTTCTATCACAATTGGATTGCATCAAGGATCTGCATTTGAGTCCATTCTTATTTGTCATAGTGATGGATGAGCTTACTAGAGCTATTCAGGATGAGATACCGTGGTCTATGCTATTTGCTGATGATATTGTCCTAGTCGATGAGACAAGAGATGGGGTAAATGCCAAATTAGAGTTATGGAGGCGCTTACTAGAATCTCAAGTTTAGATTATAATATTTGAGATTATAGTAGGACCAAAACAGAGTATATGGAGTGTAAATTCAGTAAATAGGAAATCTGAGATTATAATATTTGAGATTAGATGGACAAGAAATACCGATAAGCAGTCATTTTAAGTATTTGAGTTCTATTATTCAAAAGGATGAGGAGATGATAGTGATGTCAACCATAGGATCCAAGTCGGCTGGTTGAAATGGAGGAGCATAACATGAGTTTTATGTGATCGTAACATTCCGTTATTGTTGAAGGGAAAGTTTTATTGGACTGCTATTAGGTCAGCTTTGTTATATGGCACAGAATGTGGATTATAAAGAGATATTATGCCAGAAGATGAGTGTAGCAGAGATGCTGTAATATCTGCTATTTAATAATACCATATTATTATTTTAAATATTTACCTGATTCTACCTATTATCTTATTATTATTAATTAACTTGATTTAGTATCATTTTAGCATTATTATTATTATGGCCTGTAGACTCTTATTGCTTATATTTAGTTATTTCAAATTATTATTAATGGGTAATTGTTCTTGATTTCAATTATTACTATTATTGTTATTATTATTGTAATTATTATTATTGTTGATTATTATATGATATTATTAAATACTATTAGTAGTATTATTATTTTCATTTCAAGCCCAATAAGCTCATCTCATTCTCTTTTTTCTTTTATTTTCTTTTTCTTTTATGCTAAGCCCATATGAGCCAAGCCCACTTCCTTATTTTCATTCATTTTCTTCTCCTTTTTCTATTTTTCTTTAAGCCCAAAAACTAAGCCCGCAAGCCCACTCTCTATTTTTCTTATTCTTCATATTACTTATTTCTTTTAACTAAAGCCCAAAAATAACCTAAAACCCAAAACCCAAACTCCCATAATCCTATCTTAATTCAAATCCTAGGTCTTAACTATCAAATCCAAATAAAAATCATATCTAATCCTAACTTACTTAAATCTAAATATTATTTTTAAAATCATAACCTTAATTAATTCTACCCTAAACTATTAAATCAAGCAATTTAAACCAATTGAAATTATGATTTTTAAATCCTTAATAACCTATAAAAACTTAAACTTCTTCTCTTTTTTCTTCCTCAAGAGAAAATTATAATCCAAACTCTCCCCACTTTCTTCATTCCTTTCTCCTCAAACGGATCGTGAACGAAAATGGGTTTCGAGGTACAAGGATTGAGGAGCAAGTAAGGAGGAACAACTCAAGTAAGTAGATCTAAATTTGTGAATTAAATTTCAGATTTTTTAAAAAGAAAAAATAAATAATTTATTAATTTCAACAATCTGCTACTCAACTTATCTATGCTCTCACCTCAGAATTCACCAAACAATATATTTAATGGTTTTTAGAAACTTACCTGATATAATTTTTGTATAATCATTATTTTAATACCCCACAAAGTCTTGATTTGAACAAATCAAATCCAAGTAAGTAAACATGTTTTTCATAATTAAAATGATACAAATAGTCTAATCAATACCATGACTATACCAGGGCCATCTTTGAACTTTTGTATACATCAAAACCAATTAAAAATTCAACTAAAATACATGTAAGAGGGTACTAATGCATAAAAAAATTTATACACTTTTCAAAATTTCTACAATTTGAAACAAAAAGAAAAAGAAAAGAAAGGAAGAAAGAAAAGAGAATTCACACAATAAAAATAAATAGCTAAAAATATCAAAAAAATGGATAAAAATATAAATAGTAGTCTACAATACTTCTACTTTCTGTGATAAAATTTTCAGAGAAATAGTGACATAAATTAAATCATATCACCACTTTAAAGTTATTTTCCTTAATGGTAAATTCAGACTCGTCAAGTATTTTTATTGTTTAAAGCCTATTAAAAATTTAATAAAAATTAGAAATTGGTTTAAACTAAATCAACTAAAGTCATTAGACCCAGATGACCATATTCCTAACCCCTAAACTAATTAATCAAGATTAAAACTTCATAAAACTCCCAAGTAAAACATGCTTTTCAAATTCTAACAATTTCTATTGAAATGAACCATGTAGATTTATGGGGCCTTATGATTTCAGTGCTTTGGACTTGTGATCGAGTTTAGGTGAGTGTTTCTTTTCTTTGTGTATTTTATTTAATTTTGTTGTAAGTGTTCTTTTCCTCCTTCAGTTGAACACGGATTTTGTGATAAATAATTTTATTTTGTTATGTAATTATGCTACTAACATTTACTGAGATGATATTTGTGAGTGTTTGCTCTTGTATTGCTTCTTTATTTATTGTTTTCAGTTACCTGCATCATTTCACGTGATCATCTAACTTATTTTATCAGTGTGATTACCTATATTCCTGCATGAGAGATCAGTGAGTGCTTATCCTATTTAGTTAATTCATATGAGTGTTTACTAATATCATTGCATGAGTTGAGGATTATTACTTTGATTCTAGGCTAGTTGTCATACGCCTTAGCCTGTGACTCTGATTGATCTTGAGATTGCCGGGTTCACATTTATTGATTTATTTGATGTATTATCGGATATTTATTTGATGATGTTTCAGACGAGAATTCATTTAGACAATAAAGATGGATTAAATAAGATGTTACCTTAAGATTGATTTATTAGATGCTTGGATTTACATATGCACCTAGAGTTCAACTTGAGATTTACATGAATAACCTTACCTTGATTTTGATCGATCACAAAATACTGATTTTAGATTATTAGTTGCAAGTATTTTATTTGGATATATTCATTGATTAATTATCTGAATAATGATGTTTATTGATATCGAGATTGAGTACAGAGAATTTCTAGATTTCATGTAGCTTGAGAATATCCCACTCGTTAGTTATTATCTTGATTGGGATTGGAACTATTGGTGATGTAACTTAAATTATAATTTATTTAGATCCTGAATTTGACCGGTTCATGATGATAGTTATACGAGTTGATATCTAAGTGACATTATCAGTAGATTTGATTATTCTTATTGATGGTAAAATAGGTGAGAGTTTGGTTAGATATTGATGATTGATTATTTTGGAGATTCTTTACTAAGAGAACGAGATATTGGACTTGGATTTGTTAGTAGACTCGATTGAGTTGGAGTTGACCTTGGGTTGAGGAGTAGACATAGATTGGTTTGACTTGTCCTGGTGGCATGTATATATATAATTGACTAGTTACTTGGATTTCTGGATCTTGTATTTGAATTTAATGGAAGTGAGAATGTATGATGGTCTTAATTAAAATTGGATAGTTATGATTGGTTGGATATAGATGAATATGTATTTTATATATTTGGACTTGGATATATTGATGACTTTGAGGATCTAAGTTGATTAAATATTTTGTCCGGATTATTCTATTCATGCCAGTAGGTCATTACTTATTCTGAATATTATGATTTACCTGAATAATTTGACTGATTATACTTGACACCTACCTGATAATTATAATGTCCATGTTACTATAGTTGCTGAAAAGATATTGTATAGGGTAAAAAACACTCTCATGTTATACCGGTATCCTGTTCACTGCCATTATATATCCTGTTATACTGGTATCCTGATTACACATGTTGACGTTGTTACCCACGAGTTATCCCAGCGATCTAGGTAAATTGTACATTAAATAATCTTGATAAACTAATAAAATGACATTAAACAACTTACACTGCGATTGGGAAAATTGATGGAGGAGACAACGTTTGTATTTTGGGTGGACCTAGGATATAGATTACGTAGCCAAAAGAGGGTTCTACTGCAGGGTTCTCATGGGGTGCTGGCACCCCGTCCTGCTCTTCTTCCTGTTATACATGTTATACATGTCCTTGACTACCTAGAGGTAGGGCTGGATTCAGCGCCAGGAGTCTGGGCCGTGGTCCTAAGTATGCACGGGACCCACCAAAAGCATGGACAATGTCTCTAACAAATCAGTTTCAATAACTTAGGACCCTGATTGGCATGTGTAATAGGCGTAGTATGGGATGCGTCTATTATAGGTGACAATTGGTGTTCCCTGACATAATAAATAATAATATACTATAACGATTGTCTTTACCTGATATATGTATGTATGTTGGACACCGGATGATACACCTGACTTGATTGGACATCTGACTCTAGTACTGACTGACTCTACCCGCTTGATATATAGATCGTGATAGATTCTTGATTGAATACCTGACTGAACACATACTCAACTGTATGCTACTTTACTGTTTATTTTATTCATGCCATTTCTTGTTCCAGTATATGTATTTTCTTTATCTGCACACATGTTATATGCACATGCACTTTCCATTTTATTCTTATACATTCACTAACTCCTTAGATTTGCATATCTAGATCCGTGGCTATTTATTACTGATTAGGTTTTTGGAGAGGATCACAGGCACCTTGAGGAGGAAGAGTTCTGTCGTACTCGATCATCTTTTCTCAGTATTTTCTGTCTCTTCTTTATTCCATCGCTTTCATGATTCTATGCATTGGACTCATGCTTATTCCATTTGCTTTTCATATGTCATCATGTGTGAATGTTTATATGTGAGTGATATTGATTTACTAGTGATTAAATAGCTTGTTCATGTCACTTTAGGCTTAACGTATATGCGTGGGTATTTTTCTCGCGATATACATCGTCGACTCTCGTCGCGACTCTGTTTTCACGTATTTTGGGAAGCGGGGAATGACAGAGTTTTCTTAGTAGATGAGTTTGTATTTTATATATTTAGCTTGAATATATCGATGACTTTGAGGATCTAAGTTGATTAAACATTTTGCCCGGATTATTCTATTCATGCCTGCAGGTCATTACTTATTCTGAATACCATGATTTACCTGGAGAACTTGACTGATTATTGATTAGTCTATAATTCTGCATTATTATATCGCATTTTTATATCAATTTATGAATAAAATATTATTTCTAACTGTGTTTTGGTCTATTTTGCATAATCAAGAGCCTAGGGCAAAGGAATAATAAGAGCTTAATTAAACCCATTTTCGGGTAATTAAATCTGGATTTCTTGAGGCCAAGCTAGGAGGTTTCTAGGAGATACATTGATTTT
Organism: Agave tequilana; assembly: GCA_038442645.1. Classification (NCBI taxonomy): domain Eukaryota; kingdom Viridiplantae; phylum Streptophyta; class Magnoliopsida; order Asparagales; family Asparagaceae; genus Agave; species Agave tequilana. The sequence continues at coordinate 110,671 of JAVJIF010013544.1, read as the reverse complement.
AGACGTTGGCGGGTTTCTGACAAGAATCTGGATAGAATAACCGAATCTGAGCATATCTGGCAGGTCCCCGAAGTGAGACGAATCTACGCACGAAAACCAGGGACCTAAGTTCCTGGTTTTGTCGCGGAAACACTTTGCCGCGTTTTCGGGACAATATGTGGGCCCACGCATCGATTTTCGATGTGTGGCCTCATCTTGCCTTCCAGAGTCTTCGTTTGCCTATAAATACTGCAGGGTTTGGCTAAAAACGAAGCAGATTGAGAAATAGACTAGATTTTCTCTCTTTTAATGTATGTTAGTGTAGGTGTTCTTCTTTTCTTTTCTTTTCTTTTCTTTTGTATTTTTATTTCGTTTTTAGATCATGTATTAGGGCTGAGAGATTCAAAGAAAGAAAAGGAGAGATTGATGTAATAGATAGTGACAATCTATGTAATGTGTCTCCTTTCTTCTCCATTGTAATCTTCTCCATCTTCTATATGATGCTTAGCTAATTTTTCTTCTCATGGCAATCTAACTACTAACCACTAATCATCTAACTACTTACTTGATAATCTACAAGAATCTAATAGCCTCTACAAGGCCTTGTTCTTGTAAGAGCCATTGATGGCTCATGATGATGGATTCTAACATTCTAACGTTTCTAAAATCTAACCACTAACTTATTAACTTGTAATGCTAACTTTATTTCATGCTCACCTCTAACTGGTTTTGATGATTTAATAATAGCTTGCAACTTATTGTGTGGTATGGATGTGTGGTTTGAATGTAGAAGAACAATCTTATGTGCCATGCTTTGTATCGTCTCTTGAAGCCAAAGACTTGTGATGGCCAAGGATCTATGTGAGACAATTATCACTAAGAGATTAGCATGGTTAGTGGAATAATTAGTAGTTAGTAGCCATGAGTTTTCTTTTTTACTTTGTTTTAAAAACCAATTTCCTAAATCTTTTTATCACTCTCTTATCGATGTTTTCACCAACTTCTTAGTGCATGTTTGTTTCATCTTCTTTTTATTTTCAAAACCATTTCTCTTTTATTTTCACATCACCAATTTTATCGCCTTCTCAATCTATCACTTCTGAATTTTTTTCTTTTTCTTTTTCTTTTTCATTCTTTAAACAAAGAAGAATTGTTAACATAACACGTGAACAAGAACTGTTAATGCTTCTATCGCCTCCCATCCTTGTGGATTCGACCCGTTAAGCCAATGCTATAATGTAAGTATCGAGGGAACATTAGCACACACACGCTTTTCACAAATTTTATAAAACACACATTTTCAAGTGCTGGTTTCGCCTCGATCAAATTTTGGCGCCGTTGCCGGGGACGGGAATGATTTTGCTTTCACATTTTTGTTAATATTTTCTTCTATGTTTTAGTATGCAGGTTAATTTTTAGAGAAACTGAACATTGCAGAACTCTTCTTTTGCTCGCATGTCCCTGCTCTAGAAAGCAGGGACCCTGCTTCCATAATTGTGCCGCGAAAACCCAAGAAAAGCCGTGAAAACGCGGCATTTGTGTGGCATTTGGACTTCATCTTTTGCAGGGTTCTTGCAAGTTGCATATATTGATATATTCTGCTACTAATGTTCTGCTTTGATTGCTTACACACTAATAAATTAAAGAACTAAAATATAGTAATTGGACGCTTTTAAAACAGTTTAGACATTTACATTTAGGCACGTATCAATTCAATTCTAATATACTGTATTTTGTTCTATTGTTGTGATTTGAACTGAGGTGTACATATGGCATTGTATATAGCATAGGACAAACATGTGGATGATTTATTCGCTTTGTGTTATATTTTTGTCTATATTGCATACTTGCACGAATTGAAATTAAGGGTAAAACCCAGTACAAGATAAGGTGGGGATTTCATCACCCTTTCTTAACCCAAAAATCACCTCCCCACTCACACAACCAAAGCCCTAATAAAAATTGATAGACGTTGGCCCTTAGGGACATCTCAGGCTCATTAAGAGATTAACCGAGGGGGAAACTTGTTTGAATCATACTCCTGTGAAATCGGCGTTTAAGGTTGGGGATTAAGAGGTTACGCCTCGAAGATACCGTGGTTTGGCGTAATTAAGGCCCGTTGCTTACGCACGGATACCTCCCACCGTATTTTACCCCTACATGGCCGATTAGCTTGTAGTCAAATTCATACAACAACCTCCCCCAGAAAATCGCCCAGTTAGGAGTCGTCTAGTCTAGGTCAACCTTAGTATAGGCTTGGTTTTGATTTTTGTTTATTGTTTGTATTTTCTTTTTTGTTTGTGATTGTTGTGAAATGAAATTCAACAACAATTTTTTCAATCCTAATATGAATCCATACTTCACATCATCGAATAGCTATACCCAGCTTTGAAAAACATGAACCAACCAAATAATCTGGATTCAATGTATTCGATTCAATATAATCCATACCGCTTATCTGATTACCAACCTTTCAAGAATAATTTCAACTCTTCACAGAGTCAATGGGGATTCACCTCCCCAGATTCAAATTTTCAACTACTTTGTCCACAATTTTCACAATTTCTATAATATTCATTTCCTTATTTTGCTCCTATACTCCTTTTTCAGAACCACCAATTGAAGAAAAATTCGAGTTAGAAAAGAGTATAGAAGCCAACCTGTAAGAGGTCAAGCGACAATTTTAGAAAATATTGGCCTCCCTAATTTCACAGTATTTTCAAGAGTCTTACTCAGTCTCAGCTCTTCAAAATGATCAAACATCCATCTTAGAATTTACTGAGGAACTCTTGCATGAGTCCGAGCGACAATCTCAAAACTTGTTGGACTTACAATCTTCACAAATTTTTCAAAACCAAGATTCCTACACTCCCTTACTAGAACATCCACTTGAAGAAAAATCATATGTAGAAAAGAGTATAAAAATCTTGCAAGAGTCCACACAACAATTTTAAAAATCTTCTGCTCAGTCTATCAATAGGTTGGAAACACAATTGAGTCAATTGGTCAACATTTATAGGAATAAGAAAACTCTCTCTTATCAACCTTTAACCAATTCAGATATCTTTAACTCTATTGATTTGACCCGAGACTCTTTTTATTTTTGAAACCAAGATTCAATTTCAACACGCTCATTTGAAGTTGACCAACATCAAATTCTTGAGAAACACATTGACATGCTGGCAAGTTTCTTTTCCTGAAATTGAACTTGAGCATGATCCTGAACCTCAACTTGATAATTTAATTTCACTTCCTGACTCAATAATGACTCAGGTGTCTTTACCTGACGTCAATCCTTTAACCGAGTCAGCATTAGATCCTGTGCCTATTCATTATGAAATTAAATCACCAATCTTGTATGATCATCATATTAAACTTGACTAATTTTATACTTTTAAAAGTCCCATTGACAAATTAGCAAGTTCTCATTTTTATGAAATTGAACTCAATGAGGAATGTGACCTAGATTCTCAATTTGTGATCCAGTTCAACTTTCTAAATCAATATTGACTCCTGTTTTGTTACCCGTTTGAGCAATATTTTAGAGTCAGTTTTGATTCTCATACCTGTTATTCTTGAACTTGAATCACCCATCTTAGAAAGTCAAATTTCATTGTGGGAAATGAATGTAGACTTGAGTTTCAACTTCTTGATTTTGACCCACTGCCTGAAGCAATTCTGACTCCAGAATCTTTACTTGATTTCAGTCACTTCCCCGAGTCAGTATTAGTTCCGGTACTTTCTGAGTCCAAATCAATCATTTCATCTTTTCACACTCCATTTTGGAATAAGGGTGTTGATAAAATTGACTCTGAAATTATTTTAAATATTTGAAAATTAGATGGGATAAAATTTTTAATAAAATTCATTCATATGTACATCATTCTAGTGGGTTGTACTATAGAGGTCAGTGATGGGTTCCTCTGAAATCCAAGCAAATTAGATTGGGCCGCATTTCGTGGACCAATAAGGCCACCATCGGAACCACCACCTTGAGGTAATTTTTCCTTCCCTCTCTATTTATTTCATGCATACATACATTCATGATGCATTGAGGACAATGCATGAGAAAAGTATGAGGGAGGGTCTACTAACGTCGAGTTTTTAGATTTTCTTTCTTTTACACTTCTTTTAGGATATTCTTAGAAATTTTCCCTTTTGTATAAGATTTTTCCTTTCTTTAAATACTTTTTGAAATAAGAGATCAAGTTTTGATCTATTTTTAAGAAAATTAAGATGATCTTAGAAATTAAGGAAGCTTAATTATGACATCTTAAACCTAGTCGAAATAATAGATCTTTTTGGGATGGAAACAAAGGCTTGAAATGCTATAAAGTAAAAAAAATAAAAAGAAAAATATATATATGGTATATATGAAGAAAAAAAGAAAAAAAGCACTTATTAAGCTGGATAACTATGCCTAAAGAAGCATGATTATTCACGCCTAACAGTGGTCAAAAGAAACAAATAATTCCCCTTAGTTTTGTGGCCTTGTTTACTCGAGTCCTTAAACCCGAGGGATGTTTTCTTATCTGGTGCCCTAAAATCGTCTGGTCTGGGAGTCATCGGTTAAAGGCTCACTGCCCGTGTAAACTAGAAAGTCTAAGAAAACTAAGGAAAGAAAAAGGAAAAATATATATATAAATAAATTGCTTGATGGTTAAAGTTGAAATCCCAGAAATCTTCACTGTCAAAAGTGCATATTATCTTGGTTTTATGAAAGATAAAATATTCAAACCAATTTTGAATCCTTACCTTAATTGAAAACAAGATCTTGCATATAGACTAAGTTTAAGGAAGAATAATTTTTAGACTTATGATCTTAGATCGCTTATATTTTTGCAAAAATATTTCAAAAACTTGTCTCTCTTTTAAAATGCGTTTTCAAAATACTAACATTTGTTTTCTTTCTTTATTGATTTTGTGGGTGCAATCCGCTGAAAACTCTCAGGAGACAAAACTCCTCCTCTAGGAGAAATCTAGAGATGTAACGGCTTGTTGCACATACTCAGTGCAATCGCGTCACCTGCGAAAATGGTGTAATAATATTTATAGTATAGTTGTTCTTTTTTGTTTTGCTCAGGACGAGCAAAAAGATAAGTGTAGAGGTGTGATTAGTCTATAATTTTACATTGTTATATCGCATTTTCCTACCGGTTTATGAATAAAATTTTATTTCTAACTGTGTTTTGGTCTATTTTACAGACAATCAAGAGTCTAAGGGAAAAGGAGTATAAGATCTTAATTAAACCTATTTTCGGCTAATTAAATCTGGATTTCTTAGAGGCTAAGATAGAGAGTTTCTAGAAGATACATTGAATCTAGATGTTGGCGGGTGTCTGATAAGAATCTGGACAGAAATAACTGAATCTGAGCATATCTGGCAGGTCCTCGAAGTGAGACGAATCCGTGCACCAAAACCAGGAACCTAAGTTCCTAGTTTTGCTGTGGAAACGAGGCATTTGCCGCATTTTTGTGGCAATATGGTGGGCCCACGCATCGATTTTCAACACGTGACCTTGTCTCGCCTTCTAGAGTCTTCGTTTTCCTATAGATACTACAAGGTTTGGCCAGAAATGAAGCAAATTGAGAAATAGGCTAGATTTTCTCTCTTTTAGTGTAGGTTAGTGTAGGTGTTCTTCTTTTCTTTTCTTTTCTTTTGTATTTTCATTTCGTTTTTAGATCTTGTATTAGGGCTAAGAGATTCAGAGAGAGAAAGAGAGAGATTGATGTAATAGATAGTGACAATCTATGTAAGGTGTCTCCTTTCTTCTCCATTATAATCTTCTCCATCTTCTACATGATACTTAACTAATTTTCCTTCTCATGGCAATCTAACTACTAACCACTAACCATCTAATCACTAACTTGATAATCCATATTAATCTAATAGCCTCTACAAGGCCTTGCTCATGTAAGAGCCATTGATGGCTCATGATGATGGATTCTAAAATTCTAACATTTCTAACATCTAACCACTAACTTGCTAACTTACAATGCTAACTTTATTTCATGCTCACCTCTAGTCGGTTTTGATGATTTAATAGTAGCTTGCAACTTGTTGTGTGGTATAATTGTGTGGCTTGAATGTAGAAGAACAATCTTATGTGTCATACTTTGTATCGTCTCTTGAAGCCCAGGACTAGTGATGACCAAGGATCCATGTGAGGCAGCTATCACTAAGAGGTTAGCATGGTTAGTGGAGCAATTAGTAGTTAGTAGCCATGGGCTTTCTTTTTACTTTGTTTTAAAACCAATTTCCTAAATCTTTTTATCACTCTCTTATCGATGTTTGCACCAACTTCTTAGTTCTCCTCTGTTTCATCTTCTTTTTATTTTCAAAACTATTTCTCCTTTATTTTCACATCGCCGATTTCATCGCCTTCTCAATCTATCACTTTTGGATTTCTTTTCTTTTTCTTTTACTTTTTTTCATTCTTTAAACAAAGAAGAACTGTTAACATAACACGTGAACAAGAACTATTAATGCTTCTATCACCTCTCATCCCTGTGGATTCGACCGGTTGAGTCAATGCTATAACGAAAGTATCGAGGGAACATTAGCGCACACACGCTTTTTCACAAATTTTACAAAACACACATTTTCAAGTGCTGGCGCTTCCCCGATCAATTATACTTGGCACCTACCTGATAATTATAATGTCCATGTTACTATAGTTGCTGAAAAAATATTATATATGGTAACAACACTCTCGTGTTATACTTATTACATGTCCTGTTATACCGGTATCCTGTTCACTGACATTATATATCCTGTTATATCGGTATCCTGATTACACATATTGACGTTGTTACCCACCGAGCTATCCTAGTGATCAAGGTAACTTGTACATTAAATAATCTTGATAAACTAATAACATGATATTAAACAACTTACATTGGGATTGGGAAAATTGATGGAGGAGACAACGTCTGTATTTTGGGTAGACCTAGGATATAGGTTGCGCAGCCAAAAGAGTGTTCCACTGTAGGGTTCCCGTGGGTTGACTGGCACCCCTCCTGTTCTTGTTCCTATTATAAATATTATACATGTCCTTGACTACCTAGTTGTAGGGCCTCAGCACTAGGAGTCTGGGCCATGGTCCAGGGTATGTACGGGACCCACTTAATGCATGGACAATGTCTCCAACTAATCAGTTTCAATAACTTAGGACCCCAATTGACACGTGTGATAGGCATAGTATGGGATGCGTCTATTACAGGTGGCAATTGGTATTCACTGACATAATAATAATAATAAACTGTTCATAATGTACTATAGTTAATGTTATTGCCTGATATGTATGTATGTTGGACACCTGATGTTATACCTGACCTGATTGTTCATCTGACTCTAGTATTGATTGACTCTACCCGCCTGATATATAGATTATGATGGACACTTGATACCTGATTTTATATGCGCATGCTCTTTCTAGTTTATTCTTACACATTCACTAGGAGTTCTGACTCCCTCGATTTGCATATCCAGATTTATGGCTATTTATTGCTGATCAGGCATTTGGAGAGGATTACTGTAAGTACACCTAGAGGGGGGTGAATAGGTGTAAGGCTAATCTAATGACAAATAATGCGGAATTAAAAACATAATGCAACACACTTAGTGCAACCAAAGAGTGTAGCCGAATTCCCGGTGAAGGGCTCTGAACTATCTCCTCTTGATTCCTCTAAATAAGAGTTGAGGTGCTATATGAAGCTCTCTTGGTTAAACACAAGTATGGGCACACAATCAAACAAGCATGTATATATGATATGACAATAAGATGTAATGCACAATGTAAGAGAGAGAGTTAGAGAAAGTGGATCAAATGCAAACACATGGATATGTTTTGAGGTTCGAGCACACAGCTCTACGTCCCCGCCTTCACACAGAAGGATTTCCACTAACTCGTCCACACAGGACTTCCCACACAGGGAACCTCCACTGAGAATTTGTGCCACATACAATTTGAGAGTACACAACTCCTCTCTCAAATACAACCTCTCCCTAGAGGCAAGGCACAACTCAAAAACACCTCTACACTTAGATGGTTAGGCACTTATTCAAACAATGATCAACCTCACAAATGAGGGATAGGCACAAAGCCACACAACCACAATCACCTCACACTTGAGGGATTCCAATACACCTCCACAATCACCTCTCACTAGAGGGATGTCAACACAATCACCTCTCACTAGAGGGATATCACAAATCAAGGAGGGTTTTCCATTTGATGATCACAAAGACCACAAACCAAATCTTTTCTCACTAAACAATGATCCTATAGATAGAATAGAAGATAAGCTCAAGTGTGAGAAAAACAAAGAGTTTGAAAATCAAAACCACAAAGAAAAACTCTTGGGAAAACTTCTAGAATAGATATAAAAATGAAGATAAAAAATAATCCCATAGACTTCTCCTTTTCTTGATTTTTCCAACCCTTTAAACAAATCAGGATAAAATATTTTGGCTTAAAAACTCTTTTGAAAACTTGAATATAAACACAAGAATGAATGAGAATTTTTGCTCTTGAAAAACTTGTTAAAAACAAACTCAAATGAGGTATTTATAGCCCCATAAAAATTCTGCCCGTTGGCAGCTAGAAAGGGCTGAAATGCCCTTCCGCTCGACCGCCCGGTCGACCGGCCCAATGGTCAGATTTCTGACCGTTGTGCCTCCGGTCGACCGGCCTGGTCAACCGAGACTAGATACAGAGAGCAGAGCTCTCTGCCGGTCGACCGGGGCCATTTCTAGAGAGCAGAGCTCTCTGGACGGTCGACCGACCCGGTCGACCGGCTCACCAGCTCAAGCTGGCGTGCACGCTTGTGCACGTCGGTCGACCGACTTCTGCTACTGCTACGGTCGACCGGTCCGATCGACCGGCAGATAGCCAGTACTGTCTTTTTAGGATTTAAAAACATAGGTTTTTATCTTTAATTAAATCCCATAAAATCACATAAATTCCACAAAAATCAGTTCTTATTATATCTTTGAAATACATTGACAAAAATTCAACACATATTTCAAACTATTTGAACCATTTTGTGAGATTGAAAATTTGCCTTAAACCAAAATTCGTATTTTCCGAAACTAGGATTTTTGAAATGGAAATCCGATTTTTCCAAAACACATGTAAATACAAAAACATGATATTGAAACAACTTTGAAGCATGTTGTATATGGATAGATTCCAATATACAAGAAAGTATTATATCTATGTTTTTGACTTAAAAACCAAGATCGGTTAAACCGAAAACCAAAACCAAAACATGAAACTTGTGTGTGTATTGTGAACTTGAGCATATCAACTAATCTTTAACACAAGATCTAAACAAAATCTTAACTAAACAAACCGATGTATTCTTATAGAACGCCGTCTCCAAGTTGACTCGATCCAAACGTGATCCACCGAGCTTGACTCCAACCGAGTCTAGATGTGAACTTGACGCTCGAGCTCTTGAATCACCATGTGAAAGCTCCAAAACACTTTTGTTGAAGCTAATCACCTACTAATATCTTGATCAAATATCTGAAACTAAATATCACAAGATTATTAGTAAACTATAACTACATGAGTTAATCATCATCAAAACTAGAGTGAAGGGCCTCTGGGCCAACAATCTCCCCATTTTTGATGATAACAAAACTCATGGAGTTATATATTCATAGATTAAAGTTAAGCTTCATAGAAGCTCCCCCTTAACTCATGCATAGCAATAAACAATAAAGATATGTCATGAATGCTCAACATAGATATGCATAAACATGCATAAAACAAGGAAATGAAACAACATGATCTTTTATACAAATGAAATAAATATACTTTTGATATCAATTTAAAATAAACATATTCTTAAAAATAATGTTGCTCTTGATACCAATAAAGACTCTATTTTAAATAAACATGTTCTTAAAATAATGTTGCTCTTGATACCAATACCAACAAAAGATGCTTTTGATACCAATTGAAAGTATATGATAAACTTTTGATACCAATGGTAAAGGATATACATATAAAAACAAAAACATATATAAACAAACGTGCATATATCTAACTCCAAAATATCTCTTCCCCTTTTTGTCAATTCATCAACAAAGGGGTACAAAAAATAAAATGGCATAAACAATATTTTTCTCCCTTTTTGCATAAATCAAAGCAATAAGGATATATATGTTATATACATTCATGAAGAGGGGAGACGTGAAGTTAACTCCACCTGCATACATGCATTTATATGAAAAGAGATGACTAAACCCTAGCCACATAAAGTAAAATATGCAATGTATAAAAGGAGATGTGAAGCTCCTACTACACACGTGTACTACATATCAAAGAAAGGTCAATGACTTCAATATGACATACACTCAACATGAATCTATATAAAGAGAAGATGTTAAGCTTCCCTGCATATAAGCAATACAAATCAATACATAATGATACCAATTGAAAGGATATATCAATTTGGGACGGAGGTATACATCAAAACATCATGATATCAATTTATGATATCAATTGAAAATAAACAAAACATTTTGAAGAAACCAAAAAATATTTTCATATCAATTGAAAGATATAAACATATAGGTAAACTTGATACCAATTGTAAAAATTAGTACCAATTGAAAATATTTTACACTTTTGATACCAATTGAAAAACATAAACCAATCTTTTTGGTAAAACACTAAAATCATTTTGCAATAGAGATACCAAATAGAGAATACTATCAATTAAGATTCTTGATATCAATATTGAAAATGAATCATATACCAATTGAAAATAATTTTCATTAGGAGCATAGAAACTAAATGAAACTAAGATATCATTTTTCAACATAAAGAGTGGAAGTAAGATATCATGGTAAACAAAACCGATTGAAAGGTAAAACATGAATTTTCTCCCCCTTTATGAAATACTAATGAAAACAATGCATAAGCTTGTATAAGATACCAATTTAAAAATAATTGTCATTAAGGACTAATTCAAGCTTAACATGGCAAAATTTGTGCTCAAAGATATAGAGATATAGTAAGCACAATCAAAACACATATATATGTATAAAAATATAAATACCAATCGAAATTGATACTATTTGAAGTAGAAGCATACATATATAGAAACAAATATGAGTATACAAAATAGATATCAATTGTGATACCAATTGAAAACACAATAAGGATCAAGTGTATAACTCATACTCCCTACCATCCATTTCATGCACATGTTTAAATAGATTTTTAATAATGCATATAAGGCATGGTCGCCCAACCAACCGCCCTTATAGATAGGTAGGGGTTTTCAAAATAAGTTCGAAAATAGTTTTAGCACAATTGAAAAACTCTATCAAAATGAAGAATACGAACTAGTTATATGATAAAATTATAAAACTAGTATGAAATCCTTCAAGTAAGGAATAAAACAAGAATATATTCCATGAAACATGAAAATCACTAAACCAATGACACTCAAAGTCTATATAGCACATATAATACTCATGAAAATAAAATTATGAGAAAACATCAAATAATGTGAGTGTATAAGTTTTGTGTGAAAGACATAGTCATGAAAATAGGCAATAAGCTCAATGTGAAATTCCTTTATAAATGAAAACACGAAAATTATTAAAATTTAATTTTCAATAATACAACTTCTAGGCATATGTATGTTTTGTACAAACTAGAGTATACATACATATCCAAATATGAACGAGTTCACAAAAATATATACATGAAGGCAAGTGGCTCAAGGATGTATACGTATAACTATCAGTTTAGACAAAATAGACATATACATGAAGCTAATTACAAACATGAAAATATGTACAAAATGAAGAATACAAGTCAAAATGCATAAATAATCAAAAATAGGCTATACTAGTACATCTAATAGGCACAATGAGCAATTAAGCACAAACATTTAATAATCTATTTGTGGCTCACTAGTTGTACAAGTATATACTCAAGTTTTAATGAAAACTAACATCTAAACATGTAATCAAATCATTAAGCATAGAAACAAAACATAAACTAATATGATCATTAAGTAAATACTCATGTATTAGACTGTGATATACACAATAGATAAACTAAAGTGAGTACACAAAAATAGGTCCATATAAAACATGGGTGTATCTCAAATACTAATCATGTATATCACTAATCTAATTATCATGGCATTTAACATAATAATCATGAAACATGCTAAAAATCAATGACAAGAAGGCATGTAAACATAAATGAGGAGTAAGAGATCGTTACCAAAACCAAGAGGGTACATCTCTATGTCTCCAAACAAGGTGGTCGTCCCACCAAACTCCCCTTAAAAGTTATGCATCCAAAATAGTCACTGTTTAGCTCGGAACGCATCCACCTCAAGGCACCATCACTCTCACGTCATATGAGAGCCCACACCTACATCAAATAAAATAGGAGTGGTCTTTGGTACCCATACTCTTTTGAGTCCATGGGGGTTAGCTCCTATCCTAACCCAAACAAACTTATTTGCTAAATTTACATCATGTAGTCTATCATAACAAAACTTAGAAAGGTGGCCTTTACGTTCACAATGTGTACAAGTGTACACATGAGCATACAAAGTGTTTATGAGTGTGAACGTGAGGAGCATGTGTCTGCCGTGTATGGTGTGCATGCATAGATGGAACTTATTTCTTTCGAAACATAGATTCCAAACGTGTGTGGTTCATAGCACATTGGCTCAAAGTGGAGCCCAAACAATCAACACTCTTCTTAAGCATACAAATATCATTTTAATTATAGAAGAAGAGGTGCATGCAATAGATATGCTAGAAGGTGAAGCTATACTAGCATGGCAAACATGAGAATCAATATCATTTAGCAAAGAAGTATTTTTCTTTGAAAGAAAATCAAGTTCTTTTGAAATAGAAGAAATTTTGTTTTTCAAAGATTCATTTTCTTTTAACACAAAATCAAGTTTTGAAGTAAAAGTCTCATTTTTCTTCAAAACAACATTGCAATCATTTTTATTTTTCAAAATCTTGTTTTCATTTAGGGCAAGATCAAGTTGGGATTTCAATGAGTCACATTTATTTGAAATCTCAACCTTCTCTTGCAAAGCCAACTCAAGTTTTGAAAATAAATCTTTATTTTCTTTATTAAGTCCAAAACTTTTCTTTTTCAAAGTTTTATATTTTTCAAGCAATTTTTCACGTACAATAGAAAGTTCTTCATTCAAATCATTGGCATCAATATGATCATCGCCGAAAGAACTAGCACAATCATCTAGTTGAGATTCCGAATATACCTTAAGGGAGTCATTCCCTTGGACCATGTAGCAATGTTGCTCGGATTCTCCACTAGATTCTTTCTCCATAATGTTTGGCATTTGAAGCTAGAAGAGGTCAAAGTATTCCACACTGCAAAAGCGGAATCACAATGAGAAACCAACATAAGATATTCTTTATTAAGTGTGCTTCTAAGTGCCGTTAGGGCTTATGCATTGGCCTCTATATGCTTGCTATTACCAAGATAGGATTTCTTGGTAGCGGCAAGGAAAACATGCAAGCCTAGAGTTTTTAGGTACATGGACATCCTAGCCTTCCAAACAACAATGTTGGAAGTATCAAACATAGGTGGGGTCATGAAGTCCATGAGTGTAAACAATATGTGTGCAAATACAAAATTAGATTAGCTAACCAAGATCTCACTCCTAGGTGGTTAAACCTAATATCAGGAGCGTAGGCTCTGATACTAATTGTAAGTACACCTAGAGGGGGGTGTATGAAATACACCTAGAGGGGGGGTGAATAGGTGTAATTGCTAATCTAATGCTCTTTTTAAATTTTACTTAAGTGAGTGATGCAACGATCTCTCAAAACACGACTAAGAGCCGAATACCCTTGCGAGGTTCTGAACTCCTTCCTCCCAATTCCCCTTAAATGGGTTAGAGGTGCGCAATGCAACCGTGTTGTATTGAGGTGTGATCGAACAATTCCAAGTATGAAATGTGATGATGAAATGCACACAAGTAATATTGCAAGAAAAGTAAACAAGTAAGGATTGCACAAATAAGATGTTAGTTCTCAAGCAATAAATTGAAAGCAAGTAAAGCAAAAGAGAATTAGGCAAGATGACACAAAAGCAATCGCAAACAAAGTGATTTGTTTCGAGGTTCGAGCCCGTAGCTCTAGTCCCCGCCTTCACCTCCGTGAAGGGTTTCCACTATCCTCTTAGGATCCCGTACAAGTTAGGCCTCCAAAGACCTCAAGCCCGTAGCTTCACCTTACAAAGAAACTCCACCGAGGAGCTTGTCTCCACAAGAACAAGAATTACAAATAGTGATCTTTAATTAGACCACAACACTCTTTTACAAACACTCTCACTCTTTTACAACTTCACCTATAGAAAGAATATGAAATTTTTGGCTCTATGAAGTGTGGTGAGAAAAGCTTCAGTTGTAGAGTGATATTAGAGATCAAACAACAACTGAAAAACCAATTTTGAAAGAATGGAAATGAAGGCTTTAAACTATTTTTCTCTTTCTCTTGAAAACTATGAAAACTTGTATTTTTCTTGGTAAATAACTAAGGCCTATTTCCCACTATTTATAGGGAGAGAATAGGTTAAAAACTCTGATTTTTCCAGCTAATATCACCTGCAAAAGCACCCCAACAACCCTCTAAAAAGTCTGTTAAAAACAGAAAATAAACAGTTTTTCAGAACAGCCCAAAGAGGAAAGAGCCGTTGGAGGTGTTGCAGGCCTACCGGTCGACTGCCGGTCGACCGGGACCCTGCTGGCAAAAGAGCCGTTATGGCTCCGGTCGACTGCCAGTCGACCGATCTCAAGAAAGGAAACACAGTTTCCTTCTACCGGTCGACCGACCCAGTCGACCGGAAAAATACAGAGAGCAAACATCTAATTTCGGTCGACCGGTATGTAGGTCCGGTCGACCGACAGACATGCACAGCCTGTGCATGTCTGGGCACAGCAGCCGGTCGACTGGGCCGGTCGACCGGTCTGCCTGGAAAACTGTTTTTCTGGGCAGATTTTAAGATAGAAAATTTTGTATAAAATCTTTAAAATCTGAAGCTAAGTTTTATGCTGAAAATAGTTTATATACATGTATTTAAACAAGTTTTTGAAGATGTAAAGCTTTGGGTACATGTATGTATAAACTAAGGCATAAACCTAGAAATAAATATTTTGAAAACATAGAAACATACAAAACAAATGTGTGTGCAAATCCTAGAGCCAAATTTCACATATTCTATCTTTACAAAACTAAACTTACAAACTACAATGGTCTTCAAGACTTCAACTTGAGCTATCTTCTCTTGATCTTCAATATTGCAATTTGAGCCCAATTTGACTTGTCTTGAGTCCAATACACCTTCCTTTAGGGAAGAATTCATCTCTTTAATATATAAACCTGAAACACACTTAAACAACAATTTATATTAGTACCAATAACTAATATGTTTTGTAATCATCAAAATACACTAAACATGGGTTGATTGTAACCTTGGGCCAACAATCTCCCCCTTTTTGATGATGACAAAACATATGAGTTATTAAACAAATAAAAGAAGAAAAAGCTTGGAAAGCTCCCCCTTAAACAATGCTATGTATTTAACATGAATATGAACATTATGTAAACATACATAAAGCATTGAAAAATATCATCACCAAAAAAAATAAACTATCATAAGGAATAACAAA
Organism: Agave tequilana; assembly: GCA_038442645.1. Classification (NCBI taxonomy): domain Eukaryota; kingdom Viridiplantae; phylum Streptophyta; class Magnoliopsida; order Asparagales; family Asparagaceae; genus Agave; species Agave tequilana. Next base: position 94,993 of record JAVJIF010013544.1, on the reverse strand, counting down.
ATTTAAAACAAACAACATATATTTAAAATTTAAAACAAACAACATATATTTTCTCCCAAAACTAATATATATTTATATTTCTCCCCCTTTTTGTCATACATCAAAAAGGGTTAAAAAAAAATTTTAAGACAAAACAAAACAAACATATTAGAAACCAAAACAAAACAAACTAAGATATTTTAAGTATCAATCTTACATACATTCAATTCACCACAAATAAATGAAAATCTTGCATAATCTAAAGGTTTTGTGAAAATATCTGCAAGTTGAAAATCTGTGGAAACAAAATCAATATCTATGTCACCTTTTTCAAAGTGATCTCTAAGAAAATGATATCTAATGTCTATATGTTTGGTTTTACTATGTTGATTAGCATTTTTGGTCATGTGAATAGCACTAGTATTATCACAATAAATCTTAACATGATCAAAATGTAAATCAAAATCGAGAAGAGTATGTTTCATCCAAAGTACTTGTGCATAACAAGCTCCGGCTGCTACATACTCCGCCTCGGCGGTTGAAAGGGCTACACTATTTTGCTTCTTGGAAGACCAAGACACAAGACAATTGCCCAAGAATTGGCAAGTGCCACTTGTGCTCTTCCTATCTACCCTACAACCGGCATAGTCGGCATCCGAATAACTAGTCATGGTAAATTGGTTAGTTTTCGGATACCACAAACCTAAATCAATTGTGCCCTTAAGATACCTAATTATGCGTTTTACCGCTATTAAGTGTGATTCCTTAGGACATGATTGAAAACGTGCACATAAACATACGGAAAACATTATATCCGGCCTACTAGCCGTAAGATAGAGTAAACTACCATCATGCTACGAAATAATTTGATGTCTACTTCCTTACCTTGTTCGTCCTTGTCAAGTTTCGTAGTGGTTGCCATGGGAGTCTTTGCTACTTTGGATCCTTCAAGCCCGAACCTCTTGATGAGTTCTTTGGTGTACTTGGCTTGGTTGATGAATGTCCCATCACTACGTTGCTTGATTTGAAGTCCAAGGAAGAAGTTGAGCTCCCCCATCATAGACATCTCAAATTCCTTTTTCATGCATGATTCAAAATTCTTGCAAAGTGAAACATTAGTAGATCCAAAAATAATGTCATCAACATAAATTTGAACTATGAGGATATCTAGATCTATATGTTTGGTAAATAATGTTTTATCAACTTTTCCTTTCTTAAAATCATTTGAAATCAAAATGAAGACAATCTTTCATACCAAGCCCTAGGGGCTTGTTTTAAACCATATAGTGCTTTATCTAATTTATAAACATAATTAGGGTGTGTAGGATCAACAAACCCGGGGGGTTGTTCAACATACACCTCCTCATCAATATAACCATTAAGAAAAGCACTCTTTACATCCATTTGAAATAATTTAAAATCTTTAAATTAGGCATATGCTAAGGTCATCCGTATGGCTTCGAGCCGTGCTACGGGTGCAAAGGTTTCTTCAAAATCAATTCCCTCGATTTGAGTGTAACCTTGGGCAACTAACCTAGCCTTGTTTCTAACTACATTACCCGATTCATCCAACTTGTTCTTAAGATCCATTTAGTGCCAATAGTTGGTCTATCTTGGGGCCTAGGAACAAGGTGCCAAACTTGGTTGCGCTCAAATTGATTGAGCTCCTCTTGCATAGCTAGCAACCAATATGAATCGGCCTCGGCCTCGAGGACATTTTTAGGTTCTATGTGTGAAATAAAAGCAAAATTACCACAAAAATCTTGAATCTTAGAGCGAGTGGTTACCCCTTTTGATACTTCACCTATGACGAGGTCCTTGGGATGATGAGGATTGAATCTCCAATCCTTTGGTAGTGGTTGAGAGGGTTCCTCTTCATTTGCTTGATGTTCATTTCCTTGAGCCTCTTCCACTTTGGCTTCACTTCCATCACCATCCTTCGGCTTGTCTCCCATGGTAGAAGCATCCTCCAAGGTCACTTTCTCCAAACCTTCATCTAAAGCATCAATTTCTACACAATTCTTAACAAACTTGTTAGATTCCTCAAATTTAACATGAATAGATTCCTCAATAGTCAAAGTTGACCTATTGAAGACTCTATAAGCCTTACTAGTATTTGAGTAACCTACAAAAATAGCCTCATATGATCTAGCATCAAATTTTCCCAAATTAATATTTGTATTTAAAACAAAACATTTGCAACCAAACACTTTGAAATAAGAAACATTGGGTTTTCTAGAAAAATACATCTCATAAGAAGTCTTAGTAGTATTTTTACATAGGAAAACACGATTTGCAATGTAACATGAAGTATGAACGGCCTCGGCCCACAAATAATGTGGTAGACCATATTCATTTAACATTGTCCTAGCCATCTCTTGTAAAGTACGATTTTTCCGCTCAACTACTCCATTTTGTTGTGGAGTTCTAGGACAAGAAAGTTCATGTTTTATTCCATGTTCCTCACAAAAAGTGGTAAAGGGAAGGTTAATGAACTCACCTCCTCTATCACTTCTTATTTTAATTATTGAGGAGTCATTTTCCTTTTCAACTCTTTTCTTAAAGGCTTGAAAATGTGAAAAGGTTTGACTTTTGTGTTCAAGAAAATAAACCCAAGTAAAACGCGAAAAATCATCTACTAAAACATAAGCAAATCTACTCCCACTTAAACTTTTGGTTTGTGTAGGGCCAAATAAATCCATGTGGATTAGCTCCAATGGACGTGATGACATGATATCCTTAATTGATTTGAATGAGGACTTAGTTTGTTTCCCAAATTGACATGCGTCACAAACTCGGTCCTTTTCAAAGTTCAATGAAGGAATACCCTTCACTATTTCCTTAGAGTTAAGCCTAGAAATATGGTCAAATGAAACGTGGCCTAATCTCCTATGCCACAACCAAGAGTCGTCATCGAGGGCTTTTAAACATGTTATATTACAAGACATATTTAACATATCAATCATATAAACATTGCTTTCACGAAAACCGGAAAATACACAAACATTAGAAGTTCTATCAATCACTTTACAAGAAACATTATCAAAACAACATCAAAACCTTTATCACAAAGTTGACTAACACTCAAGAGATTATGCTTGAGGCCATCAACTAAAACTACATTTTCAATTAAAGGAGAGGTGCCAAGTTTTATATTACCAATACCGATGATTTTACCCTTGGCGTCATCTCCGAAGGTGACAGTGCCACCTTCATGATATCTTGATAGGGTTGCAAAGTTGTTGATGTCCAAGTCATGTGCCTTGAGCAACCGCTATCAAGATACCACAAACCTCTACGTCGTTGGGCTTTGGAAAGTACCTACATCATTTAAAATAATAGTTGATTTTGGTACCCAAACTTTCTTGGGTCCTTGAAAGTTAGTGTTACGAACCCAAACATTATGATGTGATGCACTTAGTCTATCATAACAAAAATTAGCTAAGTGTCCTTTCCGTCCACAATGTGAACATGAATACACTTTTCTATACATGAATGCATGGTGTGTATGTGAAGTGTGAGCATGCTTTGGGGGTTTACCATGATGCATAGGTTGTGTAGCATGTACATGAGCATGAGCATGAGCATGATGAATATTTTTCTTAGGAGCTTGTTTCTTAGGAAACATATTCTCCATCTTCTTCTTATCAAACTCACTACACTTTTTCAAACAACATCTAATGAGTCTAATCTTTCCTTAAGCATGACAATCTCATTAGAGTCTACAAATGGGGCCTTTCCTTTACAAGCAATCTTATATTTTTCAAATCATTTTTAGTGGAAACTAAAGAAGAATGCAAATCATTATTTTCTTTAGAAAGATTTACAATTTGAATATTAAGAGATTCATTATCCTTTTTCATTTTTAAATATTTCTTCTTCATGAAATCATAATTTTGAGAAAGTTCCATAAATGCTTCACTTAACTCATCCATGGATAAATCTTCATCAAAAGGAGTTGAGGGGGTTACCTTGCTTGTGCTCTCATTTGCCATGAAGCACATATTGGCGGTGTCGATCTCCTCCTCGGATTCACTTTCGTCATCCCATGTTGCTTTCATAGCCTTCTTCTTGTATGGCTTCTTGGATGAAGATGGCTTCACTTGGTCCGGACACTCCGCTACTATGTGTCCCGGCTTTTGGCAATTAAAGCAAATGATCTTCCTTTCTTCCTTGCCTCCTTGCCATCTCCTCTGTCCTTGGAACTTTGCCTTGTTGTACATCCTCCGGACGTTTTTGACTAGAAGTGAGAGCTCCTCGTCATCTTCTTCTTCATCATCTTCGTCGGAGTAAGTAGCATGACTTTTGAAGGCAATGGTCTTCTTTTTGGTAGGTGCCATGTCCTCCCTTGCCTTTCTCTCCATTTCATGGGTCTTCAAGTTCCCAATGAGTCCAATGAGCTCAATCTCATCTTTATCATTGAGTTCCTTCAATGTTGTAGCTTTCACTTCCCATGATGGAGGAAGAGCCCGGATGATCTTTCTCACCCTTTGATCATTGTTGATTTCTTCACCTAGAGAAGTAAGACCATTAGTAATCTTTGTAAACTTAGTAACCATATCATCTATGGTTTCATTCTCTTGCATGCAAAAATTTTCATATTGGGACCGAAGAAGGTCTATCTTGGCCCTCTTCACTTGTGATGTCCCCTCATGTGTTACTAGCAAATGGGTCCAAATCTCATAGGCGGATTTGCAATGGATGACTCTAGCTATGTCATCATCATTGAGGGCTTGTAGGAGTGCATAATGAGCCCTAGCATTGGCATCAAACTCCTTGGTCTCAATTTCGGACCAAGTAGATTCATCACCATCGGGGGCACTAAATTGTTTAGTCACGGCCTTTGCAACTCGGCTACCTAGAGATTGCAAGAAAACAGTCATCTTAACCTTCCATATGGGAAAGTTAAGTCCATCAAACTTAGGGGGTGTCTTAATACCATCGGCCATGTTTACTATGTGGAAATGAATGAAATGATTAGCAATATGAGGATCTCTCTAAGGTTGTTAAGCCAAATCCTAGAGTCCAGGCTCTGATACCAATTGAAATACACCTAGAGGGGGGGTGAATAGGTGTAATTGCTAATCTAATGCTCTTTTTAAATTTTACTTAAGTGAGTGATGCAACGATCTCTCAAAACACGACTAAGAGCCGAATACCCCTTGCGAGGTTCTGAACTCCTTCCTCCCAATTCCCCTTAAATGGGTTAGAGGTGCGCAATGCAACCGTGTTGTATTGAGGTGTGATCGAACAATTCCAAGTATGAAATGTGATGATGAAATGCACACAAGTAATATTGCAAGAAAAGTAAACAAGTAAGGATTGCACAAATAAGATGTTAGTTCTCAAGCAATAAATTGAAAGCAAGTAAAGCAAAAGAGAATTAGGCAAGATGACACAAAAGCAATCGCAAACAAAGTGATTTGTTTCGAGGTTCGAGCCCGTAGCTCTAGTCCCCGCCTTCACCTCCGTGAAGGGTTTCCACTATCCCCTTAGGATCCCGTACAAGTTAGGCCTCCAAAGACCTCAAGCCCGTAGCTTCACCTTACAAAGAAACTCCACCGAGGAGCTTGTCTCCACAAGAACAAGAATTACAAATAGTGATCTTTAACTAGACCACAACACTCTTTTACAAACACTCTCACTCTTTTACAACTTCACCTATAGAAAGAATATGAAATTTTTGGCTCTATGAAGTGTGGTGAGAAAAGCTTCAGTTGTAGAGTGATATTAGAGATCAAACAACAACTGAAAAACCAATTTTGAAAGAATGGAAATGAAGGCTTTAAACTATTTTTCTCTTTCTCTTGAAAACTATGAAAACTTGTATTTTTCTTGGTAAATAACTAAGGCCTATTTCCCACTATTTAGGGAGAGAATAGGTTAAAAACTCTGATTTTTCCAGCTAATATCACCTGCAAAAGCACCCCAACAACCCTCTAAAAAGTCTGTTAAAAACAGAAATAAACAGTTTTTCAGAACAGCCCAAAGAGGAAAGAGCCGTTGGAGGTGTTGCAGGCCTACCGGTCGACTGCCGGTCGACCGGGACCCTGCTGGCAAAAGAGCCGTTATGGCTCCGGTCGACTGCCAGTCGACCGATCTCAAGAAAGGAAACACAGTTTCCTTCTACCGGTCGACCGACCCAGTTGACCGGAAAAATACAGAGAGCAAACATCTAATTTCGGTCGACCGGTATGTAGGTCCGGTCGACCGACAGACATGCACAGCCTGTGCATGTCTGGGCACAGCAGCCGGTCGACTGGGCCGGTCGACCGGTCTGCCTGGAAAACTGTTTTTCTGGGCAGATTTTAAGATAGAAAATTTTGTATAAAATCTTTAAAAATCTGAAGCTAAGTTTTATGCTGAAAATAGTTTATATACATGTATTTAAACAAGTTTTTGAAGATGTAAAGCTTTGGGTACATGTATGTATAAACTAAGGCATAAACCTAGAAATAAATATTTTGAAAACATAGAAACATACAAAACAAATGTGTGTGCAAATCCTAGAGCCAAATTTCACATATTCTATCTTTACAAACTAAACTTACAAACTACAATGGTCTTCAAGACTTCAACTTGAGCTATCTTCTCTTGATCTTCAATATTGCAATTTGAGCCCAATTTGACTTGTCTTGAGTCCAATACACCTTCCTTTAGGGAAGAATTCATCTCTTTAATATATAAACCTGAAACACACTTAAACAACAATTTATATTAGTACCAATAACTAATATGTTTTGTAATCATCAAAATACACTAAACATGGGTTGATTGTAACCTTGGGCCAACAGTGTATAGGTGTAAGACTAATCTAATGAAAAATAATGCGAAATTAAAAACTTAATGCAACACACTTAGTGTAACTAAAGAGTGTAGCCGAATTCCCGGTGAAGGGCTCTAGACTATCTCCTCTTGATTCCTCAAAATAAGAGTTGAGGTGCTATATGAAGCTCTCTTGGTTAAACACAAGTTTGGGAACACAATCAAACCAAGCATGTATATATGATATGACAATAAGATGTAATGCACTATGTAAGAGAGAGAGTTAGAGAAAGTGGATCAAACGCAAACACACGGATATGTTTCGAGGTTCGAGCACACAGCTATACGTCCCTGCCTTCACACAGAAGGATTTCCACCAACTCGTCCACACAGGACTTCCCATACAGGGATCCTCAACTGAGGATTTGGGCCAAATACAATTTGGGACTACACAACTCCTCTCTCAAATACAACCTCTCGCTAGAGGCAAGGCACAACTCAAAAACACCTCTACACTTAGAGGGTTAGGCACTTAGTCAAACAATGATCAACCTCACAAATGAGGATAGGCACAAAGCCACACAACCACAATCACCTCACACTTGAGGGATTCCAATATAACCTCCACAATCACCTCTTACTAGAGGGATGTCAACACAATCACCTCTCACTAGAGGGATATCACAAATCAAGGAGGGTTTTTCACTTGGTGATCACAAAGACCACAAACCAAATCTTTTCTCACTAAACAATGATCGTATAGATAGGATAGAAGATAAGCTCAAGTGTGAAATCAAAACACAAAGAAAAACTCTTGGGAAAACTTCTAGAATAGATATAAAAATGAAGATCAAAAATAATCCCAAAGACTTCTCCTTTTCTTGATTTTTTCAACCCTTTAAACAAATAAAGATAAAATCTTTTGGCTTAAAAACTCTTTTGAAAACTTGAATATAAACACTAGAATGAATGAGAAGTTTTACTCTTGGAAAACTTATTAAAAACAACTCCAATGGGGTATTTATAGCCCCATAAAAATTCTGCCCGTTGGCAGCTGGAAAGGGCTGAAATGCCCTTCCAGTCGACCGCCCGGTCGACCGGCCCTGTCGATCGAGATTGGATACAGAGAGCAGAGCTCTCTGCCGGTCGATCGGCCCGGTCGTTCGGGGCCATTTCCAAAGAGCAGAGCTCTCTGGACGGTTGACCGACCCGGTCGACCGGCCCACCAGCTCAAGCTGGCATGTACGCTTGTACACGTCGGTCAACCGGTCCAGTGGACCGACTTCTGCTATGGTCGACCGGTCCGGTCGACCGGCAGATAGCAGTACAGTCTTTTTAAGATTTTAAAACTTAGGTTTTTATCTTTAATTAAATCCTATAAAATCACATATATTCCACAAAAGTCAGTTCTTATTATATCTTTGAAATACAAATATGTGTGACAAAAATTCAACATATATTTCAAACTATTTGAACCATTTTTGTGAGATTGAAAATTTGCCTTAAACCAAAATCCGTATTTTCCAAAACTAGGATTTTTGAAATGGAAATCTGATTTTTCCAAAACACATGTAAATACAAAAACATGATACTGAAACAACTTTGAAGCATGTTGTATATAGATAGAATCCAATATACATGAAAGATATTATATCTATGTTCTTGACTTGAAAATCAAGATCGGTTAAATCGAAAACCAAAGCCAAAACATGAAACTTGTGTGTGTATTGTAAACTTGAGCATATCAACTATCTAATCTTTAACACAAGATCTAAATAAAATCTTAACTAAACAAACCGATGTCTTCTTGTAGAACGCCGTCTCCAAGTTGGCTCGATCCAAATGTGATCCACCGAGCTTGACTCCAACCGAGTGCTAGATGTGAACTTGACGCTCGAGCTCTTGAATCACTATGTGTAAGCTCCAAAACACCTTTGTTGAGGCTAATTACCTACTAATATCTTGATCAAATATCTGAAACTAAATATCACAAGATTATTAATAAAGTATGACTACATGAGTTAATCATCATCAAAACTAGAGTGAAGGGCCTCTGAGCCAACAATTACATGCGTTACGAGAAGCTGAAGTCTCTCTTTTCTTGATTATAGATATTCTTCTCTTTTATTCATTTTATTCCTCGATTCTCTCTATACCATGTCCAGTTGCCATTTCTTTCTTTTATTAATCTGCTATAGTTGTGTCAGATATTTATATGTCATATTGCAGTGATATTGTTTTATCATATTAGATTTTATATCTTGTTTAGGTTACATTAGGCTTAGCGTGTATGCGTTGGGTATATTCCTCGCGTATATACGTCGCCGACTCACGTCACGACTCCGTTTTCACGTATTTTGGGAAACGGTGCGTGACAGGGTTTTCTTGGTATCAGAGCTAGGTTCATCATAAAAATAGGACCTAGTTCTGACCAGTGACCTGAAACATGTTATAGTTACACAATAATATACATATATCATTCACACAATGATATTGACCCCACTTGAAAAATTGATCGTCCTTCCTTTTGAAATCCATCTCTTGAATTTTTTAATATCCCTAATTCTAACTCTTTTTTAGAGTAATCTTGGTTCCATCTTGATTCTTATTCTTCTTTCCATATCAAATTCCCTGATTTTGTCTCTTGAGTCTGGTCGCTCCATGTTGAAGCCAGTAACAGAAATCAGAGCGCGCAGCGAAAGCGTGGAGGGCTTATAATGCACCGAGAATCAACGTGGAAGGCGAGAAGACAATATCAACGATCAATATCAGTTATTTCTTTTATTTTCTGAATTTGCTTAATATCTATTTCTTAACTTTAATCTTCTATTCATTCCCCGGTTTATTGAAATTTCGAGGACGAAATTTTTGTTAAGGTGGGTAGAATGTAATATCCTCTGTTTAATAATACCATATTATTATTTTGAAATATTTACCTGATTCTACCTATTATCTTATTATTATTAATTAACTTGATTTAGTTTCATTATTAGTGTTATTATTATATATGACATGTAGACTCTTATTGCTTATATTTAGTTATTTTAAATTATTATTAATGGGTAGTTGTTCTTGATTTCAATTATTACTATTGTTGTTATTATTATTGTAATTATTATTATTGTTAATTATTATTATGATATTGTTAATCACTATTAGTAGTATTATTATTTTTATTTCAAGCCCAATAAGCTCAACCCATTCTCCTTCTTCTTTTATTTTCTTTTACTTTTTATGCTAAGCCCACATGAGCTAAGCCCACTTCCTTATTTTCATTCATTTTCTTCTTTTTTTTCTATTTTTCTTTAAGCCCAATAATTAAGCCCGCAAGTCCACTCTCTTTTTTTCTTATTCTTCATATTACTTATTTTTTTAACTAAAGCCCAAATATAACCTATAACCAAAAACCCAAATTCTCATAATCCTATCTTAATTCAAATCCTAGGTCTAACTACCTATTCCAAATCCTAATTTAAATCCAAATAAAAATCATATCTAATCCTAATTTACTTAAATCTAAATATTATTTTTAAAATTATAACCTTAATTAATTCTATCCTAAACTATTAAATAAAGCAATTTAAACCCAAATGAAATTCTGATTTTTTAAATCCTTAATAACTTATAAAAACTCTAAACTTCTTCACTTTTTTCTTTCTCAAGAGAAAATCATAATCCAAACTCTCCCCACTTCCTTCATTCCTTTCTCCTCAAGCAGATCGTGAACGAAAAAGGGTTTCAAGGTACAGGGATTGAGGAGCAAGCAAGGAGGAATAACTCTAGTAAGTAAATCTAAATTTATGAATTAAATGTCAGTTTTTTAAAAAGAAAAAAGAAATAATTTATTAATTTCAACAATTTGCTACTCAACTTATCTATGCCCTCACCTCAGAATTCACCAAATAATATATTTAATAGTTCTTAGAAACTATCTAATATAATTTTTGTATAATCATTATTTTAATACCCCACAAAGCCTTGATTTGAACAAATCAAATCCAAGTAAGTAAACCCGTTTTCTATAATTAATATGATACAAATAGTCTAATCAATACCATGTCTATACCAGGGCCATCTATGAACTTTTGTATACATCAAAACCAATTAAAAATTCAACTAAAATACATGTGAGAGGGTAGTAATGCGTAAATAAAAATTTATACACTTTTCAAAATTTCTACAATTTGAAACAAAAAAATAAGAAAAAAAGGAAGAAAGAAAAAAGAATTTGCACAATAAAAATAAATAGCTAAAAATATTAAAAAATAGAGAAAAATATAAATAGTAGTTTACAATACTTCTACTTTCTATGATAAATTTTTTAGAGAAATAGCAACATAAATTAAATCAGATCATCCACTTTAAAGTCATTTTTCTTAATGGTAAATTCAGACCCGTCAAGTATTTTAATAGTTTAAAGCCTATTAAAATCCAACAATAATTAAAAATTAGTTTAAACTAAATCTACTAAAGTTATTAGACCCAGATGACCATATTCCTAACCCCCAAACTAATTAATCAAGATTAAAACTTCATAAAACTCTCAAGTAAAACATGCTTTTCAAATTCTAACAATTTCTATTGGAATGAACCATGTAGATTTATTGGGACCTTATGATTTCAGTGTTAGACTTATTAGTTTTAAAGTCTAATTTATTTTGGGCCTAATCAAGTCAATTGGATATTTGCACCCGCCCACTTAACCTATGTTGTTTGACCCAATAAAGAATTGATCAACCTAAATGGTTTGGGTCTAGACACGTTTTTCAATTACACTTAGCCATGAGTGTATTTAAATTAGAATGTGGGACTCATCACACGTGTGGAACTCGTGTTATAAATCAAGGGCCTAGATCTATGATGAGTTGAACTAGGGTTTCTTGATGCTATATATATCATGAGTAGGGTTCCCTCTCCACCAACAAGAATAACCATCTCTCTCTTGGAGGCCTCTCATCTCCTCTAAGAATAAAGAAGAGAACTTGGTGGCTGGAGAGAAGAATCATCTCCCTCAACTCTGGCGCCTTCGAGATCGTGCAATCTTCGGCATCCTCGTGATGGAATCAGGTATGCCTAAAATCCTGCTTCCCTTTGACCATGATAAAGAGGCTAACAGTATATCTGTAGATCTTGTATGGAATAAATTTAGATCTAACAATTGGTATCAGAGCCTCCTCTTTATCGGATCATCGGGATATAAAGTAAAAACCTTTTTTGATCTCAATTTATGAAAATTATGAATCTCTTTATTTAATTCAATAAAGTTTATTTTTTTGTGTCTCAAATAATTGAATTAAATTGGAGATGAATAATTAAATTCATGTATATATATATATATATATATTATGATTTAAATCTGTGTGTTATTATTTTTTGATTCTTAAAAAAAAATGCGTGGCCTGTCTGCAAGCAGGCGCCTCCGCCTGCATGCAATGAGAGAAAAAAAAAAGGATGTTAGATGCATGCGCTGGAAGCACCAGCGCATGCATCGTGAAGGTTTTTCAACAAAAAAAAAGTTAAATTGACATGGCCTGCATGCATGCAGACATGTGCATGCATGCACATGTAAGGCAAACGGATGCTTGTTGTGAAGAATAATAAAAAAAAAAAGGATTTGGTTAATTATTTAGGGTTTCTTTGATTTGGATTGTGAGATTGATTATAATTGGATTTTTTGATATAGATACAAAATTTAAATCTAATAAGGAAACTCATTTAATCTATTCTTAATTGGTCTCACATTAGTGTTTATTGGGTTTTATCCAGTTTGTTTAAACCTGGCCCCAATAAGAAAGGAAACCAATAACTTAACCATTGCGGGCGGGTCTGATTCAGACCCGATAAGCACTGCAGAGACCCGTTTTGCCAATAGAAACTTCAATTAGCCGTTACGGGCTCATCCGACCTCTGTTTTGGGCATGTAAATAGCCGTTTCGAAGCTCTTGACGAGCACTACAGTATTACAGGCATTATACATGACAAAACAGTAGTTAGTTGACATAAAGAAGGCATTGAAGTATTTGTTTATCATGATTATGTGTACCCTTACATGCTTCCGCTTCATTAATATTTATATTATTGCTTATATTGTCTAGCATGATGAATATTAATGTTTACTACAGTTAATAACACACAGATAAAGATATATACATGTTCAAGCTAAAGAATTTATAAAAGAGCTTATTTAATTGCGTATGTAATTCATGCGGACAATAGCCGGCCCAAAGGAAGACTATTGTTTGGCCGAATTATGTACGGCGTCGGAAACTTGATGTGGGTAATGCAAGTGGGAGAACCTTGATGTGTGGTAATCGGCCCAAAGGAAGGTTGTCACACTATTGGCCCATATTGCATTACCCTCATCAACTAGTCCGATGGCGGAACAAGAATATAGATGCATAAATTTGTGTGGCCCATGCGTGTGGCAATCGGCCCAAAGGAAGGTTGTCATTATGGCCGGGTCATTACATATATTATATGGCCAATATAGATTACTTAAACTTTAGGACCAATCCTATAAAGTGACAGTCGGCCCAAAGGAAGGCTGTTCTCTTACATAGGACCTAGACTTTAGGATATCTATATTGGGCCAGTACAGTGTTGGCATATAGAGACACAACTTGTTCTGAAAGTTTAACCGGCAGCTCTATCGGTTAAACTGGTTGCATTTTTTGAAATTCATTTTTATGGCTATTACAGTAGAATTTTATTAAATGCAATGTTTATGTTAAACTGATGAGAAATTGTACACTTATGTAGTTTAAATTGAATGGTACAAACTTTAGAAGTGGTAAGACCACGTAAATGATCGTTCTTGAATTCATGCACCTAGAGTACACCTTAAAGATTGATGGATCTCTACTATCACTAATAAAAGTTCAGTAAAGAAAAGGTCAATTATGGTAAGTGGGAGAGATCTTACAAGAGGTGTCTAATGGTCATAAAGTACACTATTCCTATAACTATTAGAAGTGCTATGCCCGATAAAGTCAGTGCTCACTTAGCATCCAGGGTAAACTTCTAATAAGAAAAGGAAAGTGAAACTAAAGGGAGGAACATAAACATCACTACAGTGGCTGATCCTAAGTGGCAAAAGTGCAGAAAAATAGCCTAAGGTCATTGCATACTTTTTCTGTAAGAAAGTAAGCCACCTCAAGTAGGAATGCATAAAGTATCAGAAATAGCTATTTTGCGGGTATATCTCATATTTATGTTTGTTCTGAGATTAGTTTAGCTTTAATGCCACTTTATAAATTATGAATGGATAATTCACATAAGCGATTCAATGCAGAACTTCCAAACCCAAAGGAGGCCCAGCCCAGCTGAGCGATACGTATACATGGGTGATGGAAATAAAGTTGCAATTAAAGCTATTGGAGTTTGTAGGCTTAAATCAGATTCTAGTTTTTTTTTTGTTTTAGATTTGGATGAGACTTTATATGTACCGTCCTTTTAGGCGGAATCATATTTCTATTTCATTTGATAGACAGATCTAGTTTTGTTGTCACTCTTGATAATGAAATGCTTAGTCTACTTTTCAAACCTAAAGTTATTGGTACTAGAATTCTGATTGATGGCTATATAAATTGAAACTTCATGCTTTATATACTGAATCTCTATATGTGAATAGCATAGGCACTAAGCGAAAATTAATTAAAGAAACATTAGAAAGTTTGGTACTAGACGAAGTTCAGATGTCTTAATTTGGTGTATACAGACATTTGTGGTCCATTCCCTACAGCTTCTTGGAATGGTCATGAATATTTCATCACTTTTACAGACAATTACTCTCGTTATAGGTACCTACACTTGTTTCATGAGAAATCCCAATCATTGGACATGTTTAAAGCCGTTAGATCTGATCATGGTGGTGAGTACTATGATAGATATGACGAATCAGGTAAATGTCCAGAATCATTTGTCAATTTCTGAAAGAGTGGTATTATCGCTTAGTACACCATATCAGGGACACCTCGTCAAAATGGTATTGCTGAGAGATAAAATCACACACTAAAGGATATGATTGGGAGTATGACAGCTCACACTGCTCTACCAAAGTCATTATATAGTGCAGCCTTAAAGATGGTTGTCACCTCTTTAATAAAGTACCTAGCAAAACAGTAACTAAAACCCTATATGAGTTATGGACTGAGAAATCTCTCAGTGTTAGGAATCTTTATGTTTGGGGTTGTCCAGCGGAAGCTCGGCCATATATACCATATGAGAAGAATTGGACTCAAGGACAGTTAGCTGTTTATTCGTAGCATATTCTGAGAGGTATAAATGCTTTAAGTTTTATTGTCCCTCCACTAAGAACATAAAGACGGATTGCTAAATTTTTTTTTGAGAATATTCAGAACAGTGGGAGTCAACTACATAAAGATTTCATATTTAAGAAAGAACATATTGTTATACCCATGACAATTGTTCCAAATGATAAAGTAGTTGTTCCACTTCAAGATGAAAATACAGTTGCATCCTTACAAATACATATACAGTTCATCCTGAAGTAGATCATTCTGGTGAGGTAGAAACTGAAAATTCTCAATCACAAGTGCCTAGGAGATCAACTAGGAAGAGGAGATCAGTCATTACAAATGACTATATAGTTTATCTCCAATAGCATGAGTTTGACATAAGGCTAGAGGATGATCTCACATCCTTGAATGAGGCCAAACTCAACATTCACTCCACTAAGTGGTCAAATGCCATGAAAGATGAGTTAAAATCCATAAAGGACAATGATGTTTGGGATTTAGTAGAGTTGCCTAAAGGAAAGAAACCGATTGGTTGTAAATGAGTATTCAAACCAAGCGGGATTCGAAAGGTAATGTCGAAAGGTATAAGGCACATCTTGTCACAAAGGGATCCACTCAAAAAGAGGACATTGACTATAAGGAGACTTTCTCCCTAGTTTTCATCAAGCATTCTTTTAGGATTATTATGGCACTGGTGGCTCACTTTGACCTGGAGTTATACCAAATGGATGTTAAGATTGCCTTTCTTAATGGTAGCATTGAGAAGGAAATCTGTATGGTGCAACCAGAAAGTTTTTAAAGTGAAGGTTTCATAATATTTGGTTTGCAAATAAAGAAATTCATTTATGGTTTAAAGCAAGCATTCCGTCAACAGTATTTGAAATTTGATCAAGTAATATCCGTTTTTTTTTTTGATTTTAAGGAAAATATAGTTGATCAATGTATTCACCATAAATTTAAAGAGAGTAGACTTATATTTCTTGTGCTATATGTGGATGACATTCTACTAGCAAGTAACGATATGGTTCTTTTACTTGACACTAAGAGTCTTCTCTCAAAGAACTTTGAGATGAAAGATCTTGGAAAAGCTTCTTTTGTGATAGGCATCCAGATTCAACGTGACAGGACACGTGGAATATTAGGTTTATCACAAAAGCCCTATATCGATAAGGTGCTAGATAGATGTGGCATGAAGAATTGCTCTAAGGTAGATAAGTTGAGTTTACTCTAATGTCTCAAGAACGATCTACAGAAAGAGCAAATGAAAGACATTCCATATGCATTGGCGGTTGGAAGTCTGATGTATGCTCAAGTTTGTACCCATCAGACATAGCATATACCGTTGAGAAACTTGACAGAAACTTGATCAATCATGGGATTGATCTCTGGAAGACTGTCAAAAAGGTTATGCGATATCAATAAAAGACTACATGAAATCTGATCAGTTGCAGCTGGTTGGATACACAGATTTAGATTATGCTGGATGTATCGACAATAGGAAGTCCACTTTATTTTACATTTTCCTTATTGTAGGAAGATGGTGGATTTAGTCGAGAGGCCATTACAGCTACACTGTGACAATAAGAGCTATAAAGCTCTACTGTAATAGTGACAAGAGTTCAGCAAAGTCGAAGCATATCGACATCAAGTTTTTTGTCATCAATGATAAAGTTCAGAATCATATTTTGTCTGTTTGATAGTGATGACACTATTCTTAACATTACAGATCCACTCATTAAAGGACTTTCACCTAAAGTATTCTTAGAGCATATTGCTCATATGGGGATGACTAGTCATTATGATATCCTGATTTTGTGGGAGTGGATAATTTTATGTAACAGACATTATTTCTAAGTGCACTTTATGGATATTTGTTGATTCTGATAAATAAATTTATAACTGCTTTTCCTAAAGTTTACTTTTGCGCATTTGAGTTTGTTGAATTAGCAGTTAGACTTGTTGGAGTCATAAAGGGAGACTCGTTGGAGTCATAAGGCTAGACTCGTTGGAGTCATAAAGTGGAAACCAGTTGGAATTGTACCTTATTTGATCAGAGGACATTTCCATGCCACACGTCCACATTTGATCTATGTCGTTAGGGGTTCTGAAACTTGTGATGTGGAAGGTCCTACCTCGATTATATAGAAGGTAACGATCGCCATGTTCGGCGGCAGGACTCTTAATGGACCAGATTATTTTGAAACGGGTTTGTCGGCGGTTAAGTTTTTGACGTCATAAAGTTATGCATAATATCTATTCAGTATGACTTGCTTTGCTCAAGTGGGAGATTGTTAGACTTATTAGTTTTAAAGTCTAATTTATTTTGGGCCTAATCAAGTCAATTGGATATTTGCACCCGCCCACTTAACCTATGTTGTTTTACCCAATAAAGAATTGATCAAACCTAAATGGTTTGGGTCTAGACACGTTTTTCAATTACACTTAGCCATGAGTGTATTTAAATTAGAATGTGGGACTCATCACACGTGTGGAACTCGTGTTATAAATCAAGGGTCTAGATCTATGATGAGTTGAACTAGGGTTTCTTGATGCTATATATATCATGAGTAGGGTTCCCTCTCCACCAACAAGAATAACCATCTCTCTCTTGGAGGCCTCTCATCTCCTCTAAGAATAAAGAAGAGAACTTGGTGGCTGGAGAGAAGAAGCCTCTCCCTCAACTCCGGCGCATTCGAGATCTTGCAATCTTCGGCATCCTCGTGATGGAATCAAGTATGCCTAAAACCCTGCTTCCCTTTGACCATGATAAAGAGGCTAACAGTATATGTGTAGATCTTGTATGGAATAAATTTAGATCTAACATTCAGTGCTTTGAACTTGTGATCGAGTTCAGGTGAATGTTTCTTTTCTTTATGTAATTTTATTTAATTTTGTTGTGAGTGTTCTTTTCCTCCTTCAGTTGAATACGGATTCTGTGATGAATAATTTTATTTTGTTATGTAATTATGCTACTAATATTTACTGAAATGATATTTGTGAGTGTTTACTCTTGTATTGCTTCTTTATTTATTGTTTTCAGTTACCTGCATTATTTCATGTGATCATCTGACTTATTTTATTAGTGTGATTACCTGTATTCCTACATGAGACATCGGTGAGTGCTTATCCTATTTAGTTAATTCATATGAGTGTTTACTAATATCATTGCATTAGTGGAGGATTATTACTTTGATTCTAGGCTAGTTGTCATAGGCCTTAGACTGTGACTTAGATTGATCTTGAGATTGGCCTGATTCATATTTGTAGATTTATTTGAGGTATTATCGAATATTTATTTGATGATGTTTCAGACGAGAATTCATTTAGACAATAAAGATGGATTAAATAAGATGTTACCTTAAGATTGATTTATCTGGATGCTTGGATTTACATATGGACCTAGAGTTCAACTTGAGATTTACATGAATACCATACCTTGATTCTGATCTAGCACATAATACTGATTTTGGATTATTAGTTGCAAGTATTTTATTTAGATATATTCACTGATAAATGATCTGAGTAACGATATTTATTGATATTGAGGTTGAGTACAGAGAATTTCTAGATTTCATGTAGCTTGAGGATGTCCCACTTCTTAGTTATTATCTTGATTGGGATTGAAACTATTGGTGATGTAACTTAAACTATAATTATATTTGGATCATGGATTTGACTGGTTCATGATGGTTCGAGTTGATATCTTAGTGATATTATTAGTAGATTTGATTATTCTTATTGATGATAAAATAGGTGAGAGTTTGGTTAGATATTAATGATTAATTAATTTAGCGATTCTTTATTAAAAGAACGAGATATTGGACTTGGATTTGTTAGTAGACTTGATTGAGTTGGAGTTGACCTTGGGTTGAGGAGTAGACGTAATTGGTTTGACTTGACCTGGTGGCATGTATATAGATAATTGACTAGTTACTTGAATTTCTGGATCTTGTGTTTGAACTTAATGGAAGTGATAGTGCATGATGATCTTAATTAAGATTGGATAATGATGATTGGTTAGATATAGATGAGTATGTATTTTATATATTTGGGCTTGGATATATCGATGACTTTAAGGATCTAAGGTTATTAAATATTTTGTTCAGATTATTCTATTCATGCTAGCAGGTCATTACTTATTCTGAAGATTATAATTTACCTGAAACTTGACTGGTTATACTTAGCACCTACCTGATAATTATAATGTTCATGTTACTATAATTGCTGGAAAAATATTGTATACGGTAAAAACACTCTTATGTTATACTTGTTACATATCCTGTTATACCGGTATCCTGTTCACTGACATTATATATCCTGTTATACCGGTATCCTGATTACACATGTTGACGTTGTTATCCACCGAGTTATCCAAGCGATCTAGGTAACTTGTACATTAAATAATCTTGATAAACTAATAACATGACATTAAACAACTTACACTGGGATTGAAAAAATTGATGGAGGAGACAACGTCTGTATTTTGGGTGGACCTAGGATATAGATTGCGCAGCCAAAAGAGGGTCCACTGCAGGGTTCCCGTGGGGTGACTGGCACCCCGTCCTGCTCTTGTTCCTGCTATACATGTCCTTGACTACCTGGCGGTAGGGCCTGGTCCAGCGCCAGGAGTCTGGGCCGTGGTCCCGGATAAGTACGGGACCCACCTAAAGCATGGACAATGTCTCTAACCAATCAGTTTCAATAACTTAGGACCCCAATTGACACGTGTGATAGACGTAGTATGGAATGTGTAACACCCCGTTCCTGGAATACGTACGTAGATACGTATTCTGATTTTCTAACATATTTCTTTGATTTATCTTGTATTTGTTTTTGTTTTATGATTATTAGTGTGATTGTTTTCTATTAGATTTGGATTCGTGGACTCGGAGTCAACCCTAGTCTGAACTAGGGGCCCAAACCTAGTGCATTGCTCGAATTGGTATTTCTGATAATCCAATTTGACCGATTTCAGTTTTAAACATCGTTTTCCAATATTTTAGATTTTTCATGATTTTCTAGAATTTTTCAGAATTATTTACAAAATCTCCAAAACCGATATTGGTCGGTATCGCTGACTGATTCCCAGATTTTTAATTTTCAAATGGGATTGAATATTCAAAAACAGCTTTCATGTTACTTCTTAGAATTTCATTTTCTAACTAAATTCATTTTTTGAGATTTTTCAGAATTTATCGAAAATCCTCCGGTTTTGGTGTCGACCGGTACCGCCGGAAGATTTCAGGATTTTTAATTTGAAATCTACATTGAATTTCTCGAATCTGATTTCATCGGGCATCTTAAAATATTATTTTCTATTTTTGAAAATTTTTCGGAGCGATTCTGAAACAGTTAAATTTTTACCCGATTTAAATAATATTATTTT
Organism: Agave tequilana; assembly: GCA_038442645.1. NCBI lineage: Eukaryota > Viridiplantae > Streptophyta > Magnoliopsida > Asparagales > Asparagaceae > Agave > Agave tequilana. Next base: position 74,605 of record JAVJIF010013544.1, on the reverse strand, counting down.
TCCATTCACTCCTCATTTTCTTTCACTCACAAAGTCAACTCTGACAGCCCACTTCCCCCCAATCACATCATCTACCAACCCATGTCCCATCACATCAAAATCCCCTTTTTAAATAAACTAACCCCTCCCTTTTTTCTTCAATCAATTCTTTTCTTTTCTTTTTCTTTTCCTTTTTCTTTTTTTCTTCTTCCTTTTCTTTTTCTTCTTCTTTTCCCTCGAGCCCGACGCCACCACCGACGCCCGGTGGGGCATGACCGCCGCCGACGCGACGCCAGCAGCCTGGGCGCGGCCACGGCGGCCGGGGCGCGGCAAAGGGGCTAGCCCCTGTGCGCGGGTGTGGAGGAGGGGCGACAACCCCTCCCTCTCTCCTTTTCCCCCCTCTCTCTCTTTCTCCCTCTCTCTATTGGTGATCAGCATGATTTTATACCATTTTGATACTCCTAATTATCTATTATTTGTATATAAATAATGCTACTCGGGTATAGTTGATTGAATTTTTGCAGGAAACAGGTAAAAGAAAGAGAAAGAGGAATCTGGTTACATTCAACAATAAACTCACGCAATTTGTCAAAGATTGAGGGTTGCTTTTCAGATATGTTGTGGTATTTTGGCGATAACTTTCGTTACAGGACTTCGAACGAAATCATTCAAGATGCTATGGAAAGATAATTCGAAGATCTACAACTTTCGTGTTGATAGCTTTCAATGATTCCTCCATTTGGTGGCCTGTATTCATCATTTAAAAACTCTGCCTGAATTGGAAACGATTTATTATGTAATAGATGTATTTCAAGGAACCTTTCTGTAAAAACTTCCTTATTATATAAGGAATAGAGAGGGCTGTGGTTTGGGAGGCCAGCAGCTAGGGTTTTTATAAAGGAATTTTTCTTTTTTTTCTTGGCCGAGTTTTTTTTCACTTGCGTCATTGACAGCCGCCCAGATCAAAAGAAAAAAAAAAGAAAAGGCTAACAGAGAGGCACTTGCCTAGTGCCTCTCTCTCTGCGCACAGAGCACAAGGCCACAGGCTGCCTTTCATTGGAGCAGCAGCGCCCTTGGCGCCTTTTGGTTGGAGCACGCAGGGGCCCACATGGTGGCTGTCTTGCAGGTAAGTAAAGCTTTAGTACTTGTTAGTTAAATGATTTAATTAATTAGATTAATGAGTTAGTTTATTTAGTTAGATCAATTATTTTAATTAACTATTTTTTGCTGTTAGTTTAGTTTAATTGATCTAACTCTTTTAATTAATTAAGTAATTTGAATATGTTTTATTTATTAAATTGTATTGGAGTCAACTATAACATGAGTAGCTAAATTTTCATCGTGTACCTAGGAAGATGAACCTAGGCTAAATTCTTGTGAACCAAGTTAGTTCTCCTATCTAGGGATGTACACTCATCTATTGACCTACGACTTCTAGGGTGCTAATTTCTAAAACCACTAGATATTTGACAGGGTATGTGTTTAGAGTTAATGATCCATACTTAGAGTTGTAATGTTCTTTTTCATGTGTTATTAAAGTTGTCAATTTATCTATCTTTGATGGATCATGTAATTGAACAATACCCTGTGCTTAGATCTAGTATTCAGAATTAATATGCCTGTTAGAAGTAGGAATTTGGTGATTTGTAACGATCTAGTAGATAGACCGAGCTTGACCGCTTGAGGCTAGTTTAGGGGATTCAACCCTAGGTACATGACTCTTCTCTTTAACTGAGTTCGCATCAACTTATCATTTTTCTCCACCAATTTGCTTCGTTCGTGCTAGGATTCAAATAACACCTTCCCTGTGGATCGACCCTCAAGTGCTACATCGAACGACCGTGCGCTTGCGGTAATTTTAAAACGAGGAGACAGAATCTCCCCATCAAGTTTTTGGCGCCGTTGCCGGGGATCGGTGTCCTCTTTAGTCTTACCACGTCTACCGAAAAAAATAAATAAAAAATAAAAAATTTTAAAAAAAATTTTTTTTTAAAAAAATAATTTTTTTCAGTGCTACCCAAGCATCACACATTCCAACTCAATTCCTACGCTGATACATGTCAGCTTGGAAACGCGACTCAAAAGGACGTCTTGTCAGCATAGATACGAACGAGATCAAGATGACTGACCCTGTTCCACCAATGGTCCTCATGGACCGATGTTACCCTCGATCATCACACCCTTCATGCATCAGATTACCAGAAGCTACTGAAAACAACTACGAGTTGAAGCCACAATATATCACTATGCTCCCCAAATTCTCTGGACTGGAATCTGAAGATGCATATATGTTCATCAATGAATTTGAGGAGGTGTGTGCGATGATGAGAATTAGGCAGCTGAGTGAAGATGGAGTCAAACTAAGGTTCATCCCTTTCTCACTCAGGGACAATGCAAAGAAGTGGCTGTACAGCCTCACAACAAACTCAATTACTACATGGGCAGAGTTTGTTGCAGTCTTTCTGAAAAAAATTTTCCCAATGCATAAGACTGCAAGGATTCGATCTGAGATCAATCAATTCAGACAACGGGACGAAGAACCATTTCTGAGATATTTAGAGAGATTTAAGGACCTTCTAGCTCAATGTCCCCATCATGCCATAGAAAAGTGGCGTCTCTGTCAAATTATCTACGAGGGTGTTGATTACAACTCGAAAACTCTTTTTGAATTCATGAGTCACGGTGACTTCATGAAGATGACAGATGATGATGCATGGATATTCCTCGAAGAGATGGCAGAGAAAACAATGCAGTGGGAAGGGTTTAATGAGAAGCCACCAACTATCAATTAAACCACCACATCGAGGAGTGGTATACATTCGATCGAAACTCCATTGCAGCTGAAGCAAAGATGGCCGCACTGATGAGAAGGATTGAAGTGTTGGAAAGCAACTCCTCAGCAGTTCGATCAAGTGAATCAGACCTCTGTACCAAGTTGCTTTAACTATCAATCTCCAACTCATGTCATGGAAGATTGCCCATTCCTTCCAAACCCACTAATGAATAGTCAGGGAAACAGTTAAACGCCACTTATCAGCGACAAAGGAATGATCCATTTGCACCAACATACAATCCAGGGTGGAAGAATCACCCTAACTTTTCATGGAATCAAGGAGGAGGATATCAAGGAGGGGCAACAAGCACCTCCCAACCAAGTGGTTCACAGTCCACGAGGCCAAACACATTTCAATATCAACAACAACCGGCCTTTGTGGCACCACAATCCACTCCAACATATGCAAATCCATCAATGCCGCCACCAGGATTTGGGAGTGATCAGAAGTTGAACACTATGGAGAAGAACTTCAATTCATATATGCAATCGACGAATCAGATATTGCAGTCCAATCAACAGATGTTGCAGTCTAATCAACAAGCCATACAACAACTCACGCTGCAAATGAGTAAGATGTCATCACAAATGAGTGAAAGGGAAAGAGGGGCCTTTCCCAGCCAACCTGAGATTAACCCCAGAGATACAAGGGCAAATCCGTCCAGTCATGCTCAAATCAATGCAATTCATACCTTGCGATCTGGAAAAAAAGTTGACAATCAGGTGGTGATGCCTGACCAAGCCAATTCCTCTCTCCCCAAGGCTAATCCATCATCTTCTGGCACGGATCAGTCTGAAGATAAAGAAACTGAGCAAATCACTGAGCCTTCGTATGATCCACCAGCTCCATTTCCTAACCGATTAAACCGAAGAAACACACGGCACAGATGGAGAAGATTCTAGAAATCTTCAAGCAAGTGAAAGTGAATGTTCCTCTTCTTGACGCTATTGAACAAGTCCCATCCTATGCTAAATTTTTGAAAGACTTGTGAGCTAAGAAGAAAGCACATCAAACGCCGAAGAAGGTCTTTCTAGCAGCAAATATCAGTGGAATAATCCAGAATAGCATTCCAGTGAAATATAAGGACCCTGGATGTCCAACTATTTCCTGTACAATTGGAACAACTATTATTGACAAGGCGCTGTTAGACTTAGGGGCGAGTGTAAATTTGCTTTCTTACTCGGTTTACAAGCAGTTAGGAGTGGGTGAGTTGAAGCCCACAAAGGTCACTCTACAACTAGCTGACAGGTCAGTTAAAGTTCCACTAGGAGAGATTGCCGATGTGCTAATTAAGGTCGGTGAATTTATCTTTCCAGTTGATTTTGTCGTCCTTGAAACTGCACCGGTGGAAAACCCGAGAGGGCAAATTCCTGTGATTCTTGGCCGACCCTTCCTAGCTACTTCAAATGCTTTGATCAATTGTCGTAGTGGGTTGATGAAACTCACTTTTGGTAATATGACAATTGATCTTAATATTTTCAACCTAGGGAACCAACCAAGTGTTCACCCTGACCAGCCTTTTGATGTCAACTGGATCCAAGGGTTACCAAGTGCACATTTCGAAGATGAAGGATCTGACATCAAGTATATCGATCAAGAGTCAGATTTTGATGAAGTAGAAAGCTGGTTTGATGAGATAAACCAACATGTCAGTCAGGTTTCATTACAATGGCGAGAATCGTATCTTGAGCCAAGTTGTGCAGTGTCTATACCCCGACCTTGTTTACCTAAGGAAGAACCATTTGAGTTAGAAGTTGAACCCTCGTTGAATGCTCATCAGGATAATGTGATTCATGACATGCCAAATAATCATAGTGATGAAAACTACAGGAGGCCAGATTCTGAAAAAATATTTCGAAGTTTTGAAGAAATCTTTGATGATGAATTCAAGCTGTATGAGGAAGCTCAACAAGAAATGCAACTCAACAACGATCAAGGTGAATCTGATTTAGCGGACTCTAATCAGAGTTTTGAAGATATTTGCAATGAAGAGATAAGGATATTTGAAGAATTGGAGCTAGTGATAACTCTAAGTGTCTCAACTCATATCTTGAACCTTTCATTAAGGAGTGTACACCCCAGTCTCATCCACCTGTGGAGGAGAGACACCTGAGCTAGAGCCTGTGGTTAGCAAAGTTGAGATAAATATGATTCATGGCATGTCTAGAATTCATATTAATGAAAATCCTATGAGCCACTTCAAGCAAGCTGAGTGGATATTCGACAATGAAAGTGTGTTCATTGAGAACAAAAACTCTTGCTCAAGCCACAATGAGAAAATGAGATGGGATAATGACACCAAAGATAATAGTAGAGCATGCGAGGATGATTCTAACAATGATGTTGCTGAGTTGGTTAAACATGAGGGAAATGAAAATGATACCGGGCCGAGTGCTTATGTTAAGAGAGTGAGACCTCTGTATGACTGGCTGAAAGAAGAAAACGGAAGAAAAAGAAGTTAAGGAAGAGGAATATGAAAATCAAGTTTGACGGAGGTTGTGCTGAAATGATGAAGGGTTCTAATAGTCATGTCAACTCATTGAAGAGAACCCACCTCGAAAGTGGGAAGCGATCAAGGGGGAAGAACCGTCATAGCTTAAGGCTGGTATGAGGGAAGATGTGATTTTTTTACATTAGTATACTAATTTTATTTTTCTTTGGGTCTGTGAGTCTTTTTATTTCTCTTTTAGTTAGTTGAGTCAGTTTTAGTGAGTCTTTTATTTCTCTTTCTCTAACCTATGTGTCGAGTTTATTACAAGTGATACAGGATAAGCAAAGGAGGCATCCACCACACACATGGATAATTTTCGTTGATTCGACAACTTGATTTCCTAGTGCACTGTGAGTATTTCTAATTCTAGCATACTGTTTATATTTTTATATCTTTTGTATGCTTGGAGTGTATGGTCATCATGATTGTGTGCATGTTTTGGTTGTGTAAATTACATGCTATATTCATTCTATCTCTATATTCAAGTATATGCATGAGGACATGACACAGTTGAGGTGTGGGGGGGAAGATTCATATTTCTTTTGTTTTAGAAGTCTTTTTGATTTTGTTTTAGTTTTAGGGTTTTCACTTTATTTCTCTTTTCTTTCTTTATTTAGAGTCTTAAAAAAAATTGTGAAAAATTTGAAAATTTTCTACAAATAATTAGCTAGTATGTGAGTGATTTAGTATCCATGAGTGGATTTTAAGGGTAAGATCAAGATGAAAGAGTTATAAAGTCTTAAAATAAAGATTAGAATCTAAAACGGACATACCATCTAAACTTAGTCTAAGTGATTATGTACCCAATAACACTTACACTTTTAAGTTCATAGGCTTGGGATATTGATTACAATTAAAAAAAATTTGTGAAAAAAAAGATTTATTATATAGTAAAATAAATATTAATACGTCTTGTCTTGTGGCCTCAGTTGCTTGAGTAATTAAGTCCGTAGGAGTGTTTTTACACTTATTGCCCTAAGACCATCTGGTTTGGGAGCATTGGCCCAAAGCTCGCTACATGGGTAGCTGAGAAAGCCTAATATGACAAGATACTATAAAAATATAATAATTTGATTACCAATTAGCTAGGTACCTTGGCCTCAGGAAGTCTTGGTATCTACGCGAAAGATAGTTGAAAAAAAAAAGATAATAATTTTGATTATCAATTAGCTAGGTATCTTGGCCTCAGGAAGTCTTAGTATCTACGCGAAAGATAGTTAAAAAAAAATTCTAAAAAAAAAGAAAAAAAAGAAAAAAGAAAAGAAAAAAAAGTATGAAAGTTGTAATTAAATATTCCCAAGCTTAAGAACTACATCACAATCACGGGGTACATAGGATCTGAAACTTAGGACAGGTGGTGTAAAGTTTTGGATTTGAGACTTTATTTTATAGCCAATATGATTTCTTGAATTGAGATTTTACTTGAAAATGAAACTCATGGAAATTGATGATCTTGCTACCTAGTTAACAAAAAAAGAAAAAAAATTTGATTTGTTTTTCTTTTCTTGATTTCCGGTTATCCTTATTTTACTTTTATTTATTTCTTACTCTCTAACTTTCTTGGATTTTGTGGGTGTAATCCACTGAAAACCCTCACGAGACAAAACTCGTCCTCTAGGGGTAACCTAGGGGTTTAACGGCTTGTTGCACATACTAAGTGCAACCGTGATTCCTACGAAAGTGAGTTAAGGTAATTTAGTTTTTTTTTTTCCTTTTATTAATTTTGCTCGAGGACTAGCAAAAGATAGGTGTGGGGGTATTTGATTAGCATGGTTTTATACCATTTTGATACTCCTAATTATCTATTATTTGTATATAAATAATGCTACTCGGGTATAGTTGATTGAATTTTTGCAGGAAACAGGTAAAAGAAAGAGAAAGAGGAATCTGGTTACATTCAACAATAAACTCACGCAATTTGTCAAAGATTGAGGGTTGCTTTCCAGATATGTTGCGGTATTTCGGCGATAACTTTCGCTACAGGACTCCGAACGAAATCATTCAAGATGCTATGGAAAGATATTCGAAGATCTACAACTTTCGTGTTTGATAGCTTTCGCTGATTCCTTCATTTGGTGGCCTGTATTCATCATTTAAAAACTCTGTCTGAATTGGAAACGATTTATTATGTAATAGATGTATTTCAAGGGACCTTTTTGTAAAAACTTCCTTATTATATAAGGAATAGAGAGGGCTGTGGTTTGGGAGGCCGGCAGCTAGGGTTTTATAAAGGAATTTTTCTTTTTTTCTTGGCCGAGTTTTTTTTCACTTGCGTCATTGACAGCCGCCCAGATCAAAAGAAAAAAAAAAGAAAAGGCTAACAGAGAGGCACTTGCCTAGTGCCTCTCTCTCTGCGCACAGAGCACAAGGCCACAGGCTGCCTTTCATTGGAGCAGCAGCGCCCTTGGCGCCTTTTGGTTGGAGCACGCAGGGGCCCACATGGTGGCTGTCTTGTAGGTAAGTAAAGCTTTAGTACTTGTTAGTTAAATGATTTAATTAATTAGATTAATGAGTTAGTTTATTTAGTTAGATCAATTATTTTAATTAACTATTTGTTGCTGTTAGTTTAGTTTAATTGATTTAACTCTTTTAATTAATTAAGTAATTTTAATATGTTTTATTTATTAAATTGTATTGGAGTCAACTATAACATGAGTAGCTAAATTTTCATCGTGTACCTAGGAAGATGAACCTAGGCTAAATTCTTGTGAACCAAGTTAGTTCTCCTATCTAGGGATGTACACTCATCTATTGACCTACGACTTCTAGGGTGCTAATTTCTAAAACCACTAGATATTTGACAGGGTATGTGTTTAGAGTTAATGATCCATACTTAGAGTTGTAATGTTCTTTTTCATGTGTTATTGAAGTTGTCAATTTATCTATCTTTGATGGATCATGTAATTGAATAATACCCTATGCTTAGATCTAGTATTCAGAATTAATATGCCTGTTAGAAGTAGGAACTTGGTGATTTGTAACGATCTAGTAGATAGACCGAGCTTGACCACTTTAGGCTAGTTTAGGGGATTCAACCCTAGGTACATGACTCTTCTCTTTAACTGAGTTCGCATCAACTTATCATTTTTCTCCACCAATTTGCTTCGTTCGTGCTAGGATTCAAATAACACCTTCCCTGTGGACCGACCCTCAAGTGCTACATCGAACGACCGTGCGCTTGCGGTAATTTTAAAATGAGGAGACAGAATCTCCCCATCAATGGGCCATGCCGGCGGCCAGGACCGCCGCCGGCGGCCACTGGCCGGAGAGGGGACCAATTTCCCCCTCTCCCTTCTCTCTCTCTCAGATCTCTCTCTCTCCCACCTCTCTTTCCTCTCTCCCTCTCACTCTCCTCCCCCTCTCTGTTGGGGTGGCCGGCGGCCACCCCCAGGCCTGCGCCGACCATGGCGGCCGGCACTGCCTCCGACGACCTCCCCTGGCCGCGCAAGCGGCCAGGTTGGGGAAGGCCACGGCCTGGCTGAGCCAGGCCGTGAGCTGAGAGAAGGGGGCGGCAGCCCCCTATCCTTTTCTCTCTCTCTTCTCTCTCATCTCTCTCTCTCTCATTCTCTCTCATCTCTCTCTCTAACTGTAAACTCTCTCTCCATATTTTCTCTCTCCTCCTCTCTCTTTCTCTCTCGTCTCTTTCTCTCTAGATGTCCCCTCTCTACCTCTCTCTAGGCTTTCTCTCTCTAGTCTCTCTCTAACCCCTCTCTAGACTATCTCTAAAATAACTCTTTCTCTCTGGGTTTTCTCTCCCTAGAAATCTCTCTTTCTCTCTCTAGGTTTTCTCTGTCTAAAAACCTCCCTTTCTCTCTACACTTTCTCTCTCTAGAAATCCCTCTTTCTCTCTCTAGAATTTCTCTCTCTAAACTTCACTTCTCTCTAACTCTTTCTTTCTCTTCTCTCTCCTCTTCTCTTTCTCTCTCTAAAAAAAATAAAAATATATTTTAATATATGGATTGGTCTTGTGCAAAGATTTCTGGTGTTTCGGGATTTCTCGCGGTTTTTTTCGGTATTGAGGCGAGTACAGTTATTTTTAACATGCATCTATTTTATCATTATGCGAGTACAGTCCTTTTGATATTCCATGTTCCATGTCTAACAACTGTTATCCTGCTTTTATACATGATATGGGAGTTGATATGTATATCACCGACACTGATATGTTACACCGATACTTGCCATGCTATATTTGACACATGATACCCGACACCGGTACTTGCTATGCTATACTTATTACTTGATATAAGATACCGATATTTTTCATGCTATATTTGACACCGACACTTGCCATGATATATTTGACACCGATATTTGCCATGCTATATATGACACCAGTACCTGCCATGCTATATTTGACATATGATACCTGACATCGGTACTTGCCATGCTATATTTGACACTTGATATATGACACCGGTATTTGACATGCTATATTTGCCACCTGATATATATAACACATGATACCTGACACCTGGCACCTGTATTACTTGGCATATTCATGATTATTATGTGACCAGACATCTGGCACTCTTGTATCTCTTGTACTCCTGTATCTCCTGAACTCCTGTACTACTGAACTCCTGTACTCCTGAACCCCTGAAAAAGGGTGACTCCTGATATTATACTCCTGTTAATTCCCGTAGTTGGATAATCATGGTTATACTGTATACACTTGTGGACATTATCTTTGGGCAATATAATAATAAAATTACTCAACTTACACTGGGTGGGGGAAACTGATGGAAACCGGTATGATGTCATATTTATAATAGTGATATTTCTGAAGTGTCGTGTGGGGTGCGTAATGATAAGTCCCCGGAAGCAGTAGCCTGTGCTCCTGAGCTAGTCCCGAGCAGAGACGGGACCCACTATAAATATGAGCCATCAGATTTATCAGTTTCCAAATAATAACTCGTCTTATTCATAAGTGGATGTATGTGTGCCGGTAGCACATACAAAAGCATATAAATCGGATGAATAACATAAAACAACCAAACAATAGTAATGTTAGGAACGTGTGATATTTGGTCTCTCCTTTGTTCGGGTCCTGGTACTCACATATCAGATCCGGGTAAGTTCTACAGAGTGCGAACTCTAGTATGGACTATCGGTGATGTGAGGCGCTGGTAGGGAGGCAATTGAAATATCAAACGGTACTGATTATTATTATTGGATAAATTAAAATGTTATACCTCTATATTTCAGTTATAGTGTTATGTTCTGAGTGGTCACCCTGCATTATGATATATGATATATGTGGCACAATGATTACTACTGACACACTCTAGTTCTGTTACCCTGAGGGCAACTCAAGTTGTATGAACTCAGATGATGGTGATATCGGATATGTGGTATATAGATGAGGGTTTCCTTGTTTGGATTATCCTCTCGACGTATCAACCCCATGAATCCAAAATCTGAGCTTATACAATTAGTTTTGTTCATACTCATATTTATCGCGTGTTTAGTGTATTTATCACATGTTGCCATCTTTTGTCGCATTATTATGTGTACCTATACTCTCTATACAGTTTTCCATGCATGTTTTCCGATTCAGACTTATTGATATACATGCATTTACTTGATCTCAGATTTACTGTCATTTTCCTTATATTACTTGTCATTTCCTGTACATGCATGCCTGGACAACATCACTTGATCATGTACACGTGTGCCTGTTATGCACGCCATCTGGCTTTATTCTTTGTACTTGCTGGGGTTGCTAACAACCCTGCATTCTCATGTCCAGATCCTGGAGTCTGGACCATAGCCTTGTTGTACCTGATCAGAGTAGCGCAGCGGGAGCGTTGATTAGCAGTTGCCTATCTGGCCCCTCTTCCTTCCTGCCTCTTCTTGATCGTCTCGCGAGATTCTCATCTTGCTACTCATGAGTACTTTCCTGTATTTCATATTGTACATCCTTCTTTTGTGCTTCCTAGTGATCATATATTCTTGAGATATTATATCATGCCATGTGATAACTGTGTACTGGTGTTATTATTGCTGGATTGTATATTACCACTGTACTTCCGTACTCTGATTCCTGCCTGTATTGATGCTTAGCGTATATACGTTAGGGTATTTCTGACCTGCGTATATACGTCGCAGTGACGTCTCCGTACCCGCGGGATCGAGGCGTTACAGGATGGTATCAGAGCCTAGGCTCTCACATCCTCAGTACAACCAGTCGGCAAATTTATGGTAAAAGAAATTTGCAACTGGAATGCATGAGTCGTGGTTATACAATCCAACTACAAGTACAAAGTTATCTATTCCCTCTTGATCGTCCTTCTCTTGATTCAATAATCTCTTCCATCCCTTTCCATTTCCAGTTCCTGTCATCCTTATACCAACTCAAGATATGGATAAACTAGTAGGGTAACAGCAAGACAGATGTGGTTCACTATCATTATGTTATGGTATTCTTTGACTCTGGTGCATCGCCTTGTTCTACATTGGATAGTTTTCAGCCTCGCATTCTATTCTGGTACTTATGGATACATCACGGGAAATCAGCACAGCAAGTGGGGTAGTCATCACTTATATAACCAGACAGACCGTATCATTGCATGAGGAACATAGGTATGAAACAGTATTCCAGATTCAGGGCTTCTACCGAACAGAGTTATGGAGACAGCCTTCGGGACTCATTTTGGCTATTGTGACCCTTGATCGTGTTCTCAGAGCTACCAACTCCTGGCAGTCTTTATATGTTTGGTGGACCACGAGCCCCGCTAGCCTCGCTAAGCGAGGGTTGTGTTCTAGTCACCCGTGGACCTAACCAGGTGTGGGCTTCGCTGCACCCTGGTGCTTAGTATTTAGCGTTGTGTTACGCGCTGGCTTCGCTGCGTGAGCTCCGCCAAGTGCGAGCCTTGCAGAGTGTTAGCTCCGCTGCACCCTAATGCTTAACGCCTGAGATGTGTTACGCGATGGCCTCACCTAGACTTGGTTGCATCAGTGGCTAGTCCCTTTAGTGCTTAGCCCTCTAGCATGTTCCTCGGATTTCTTCCACCTGGCGTGTTTTCATGGATCCAATGTACAGGGTTTTCTCGCTGTATCTGAGCTTGTAATACCCCGTTCCTGGAATACGTACTTAGTTGCGTATTCAGTTTTTCGATCGTATTTTTTCGATTTACTTTCTGTATTTGACCGATTTCAGTTTCAAATATTATTTTCCAATATTTTAGATTTTATATGATTTTCTGGAATTTTCCTGAATTAATTGAAAATCTTCAAAACCGGTTTCGACCAGTGTCGCTGATCGATTCCCGGATTTTTATCTTACAAACAGTTAGGAAATTCTAGAAAGTCCTTTAGGTATTATTTCTTAGAATCGTATTTCTTACCTAAATACTTTTTCTGGGAATTTTATGATTTTATGAAAATTCCACCGGAGTCGGTAGCTAACTGGTTCCGGGATTTTTAGTTTTAAAACTATAAATTATTTCTCCAAACGAATTTCACCATGAGTCTTAAAATATTATTATTGATTTTTGGTAAATTTTACGAGTCGTTCCAAGATACTTGATTTCGGGACGATTTCGGTATTTTCTGAAATGTTTTCCGCATCTTCGACTTAAACCCGGGAAATTGTCTTTTCAATATTTTCATTTTCCAAGCCAAAGAAAATATCTTCTCCTTTTAAATTCTTTTCTTTTTTTCCTTTTTCTTTATTTCTCTTCCTTCCTCCACAAGCCACAAGATTTTCCAATTTTCCAAAATTCTAACCTTTTCCAAAATTCCAACAAACTCCACACACTTCTACCATTAATACCCCTTTTTCTCTCTCTCTTCCATGGCCGGCCAAGTGGCCAAAAGAGGGACACCTCATCCCCTCCTATTTGCAAAAAAACCCCCTCTCTTCTACATAAATTGCACCTCCTTCACAAAATCAAAATCTTATATAAACTTTTCCTTTACATTTTTATTTCTTTTCTTCACTTCAACAAAGATTTGGCCTTCACCAAAATCCCTCCTTCATCTCAACCTCAACCCCAACTCCAAAAACACCACAAAGTCATCATCTCCATCTCAAGCAACTACAACTTTTGGATTGGATCGTGTCTATTATCGCCGAGGATCAAGTTTGTCGGCAACGCTCCTTTCGAACGCGTATAGCTCCAATTAACCATTCGAGTGAGTATTTTTACTCACCAAGACTTGTAAACTTTTTAGTATACTTGTGTTTACAATTCATGTACACTTGTGCCTTCAAAATCATGCTTTTGGCCTTCAAATTCAACCATCAAATTCTGTTCTGTACCCTGTTTTCAGACCACGATTAGTCGACTTGACCTAGGAGTTAGTCGACTTGAAATCCTTATTTGAAACGACCCCTGTTCTGAAACACAGTTTTAGTCGACTTATCTTGATTATTAGTCGACTAACTTTTCCTGAAACAGAATTCCAACTCTCTGGAACCCAGTTTTAGTCGACTAGTCCAGACTGTTAGTCGACTAGAGACCACTATTAGTCGACTAACAATTCCACTTAGTCGACTAATTTAGGCTGTTTATTATAGTTGATTTCTTTTCTGAATTTGGATCATACCCATGATACATGTGGGATATATTATTCTTGTTTATGCTTCATGGATGGTACTTCATGACCTGTTACTTGATGGATGTTACCTCTTGTTACTTCATGGCTTGTTATTGTATATTCTCATTTCATAACTTGTTAATTAATGAATATCACCACTTATCATGCTATCTCTTAACACCAAGTATGATACACTTGACTTTTGTATAAAATGGACCAACTTACATTGGGTCGGGGGAAAACATGTGGATATCAATATGTGTTCATGTTTACAGTGGTATTAGGTATGTTGTGTAACTATATTTTCGGTCTGACCTGAGGGCCTCCAGGGGACCGAGGGGAGTGCTTGCTCCCTCATTACTGGTACCATCATGATAAAGGGCATACATAAGTCCCTCCTGTTAGCCTAGCGGCTGGTTTCCGTCACCAAGCAACGGAACAATCCTGGACCGTTGTCCCGGGCATGTACGGGACCCACTGTAAACATAGTTCGTTGATAATCCCGCTGGTTTCCAATAACAACCTTGCTTTACTAGGATATGGATCTATGTGCCCTGAGACGCTGGGTCACATAGCTAGATATCACAGTAAGACAAGTAATAATAATATAGACTCTAACTGTGGATTCATTGTATTCTGACTTTATCTCTTCATGCTTTCATTTCTTGCTAATTGATATTCATTATGTTGTTCTATCTTTCTTATTCATGTCTCTTAGCCATTTGGCTGTAGTCTGTTCATTGTTGGGAGGTCCTGACTCCCTTGGATTTGTATGTTCAGGTTCTGAAGCTTGGATCGAAGTGGAACCGTCCACAGAAGATCAAGCTTTTCTTAGTAAGCAGGCAGACTAGCTCCAGTCCTTGTGCCAGATCTCTCTCTTTGACTCACGGGATCTTCATCCTACTCGTGAGCATTTTGTGTTCATATTGTATCTTTTACTTTTGGACTTGGTTGTGATAAAAGATACATGTAATGTGTAATATTTTATCATATCTTGTGATAACTTGTACTTGTACTTTTAAGTTGGCATATGTATGAATATCACGCTTTGTCGTGTACTCTGATCCTTGTTGTACTAAATGCTTAGCGTATATACGTGGGGGCATTTTCTGACCTACGTATATACGTCACAGTGACGTCCCCGTATCCGTGGGATCGGGGCGTTACAGGTTGGTATCAGAGCCTAGGCTCTCACACCTATAGTACAATCAAGTAGCAAATTAATGAAATTTGCTATTGCCAACTACAATGTACAAAGTTATCTAGTCCTTCTTGATTCCTTCTTGATTCCTTCCCTTATATCCTAAAATCCTTCCATTTTTCCAAATTCCAGTTATCTTTTACCAACTAAGTATGGAGAGAAGGACGGTCGTAATAATTCTGGACAAGTATCGAATGGACCTGCGGGAGAGAATACCGATATTCTGAGGGTTATTCAGACAATGATGGAGAATCAGCAACAACAGACGGAACTCCTTCGGCAAGAGTTAGCAGCTCCAAAGGAACAGAGGCCGGGAAATATTTCAGACTTCAGACGGCTGCAACCAGCCATATTCACGGGTGAAGAGAAACCCCTGGATGCTGAGCAATGGCTGACAGATACCTCAGACTTGTTGAATGCAGCTCGAGTTCCAAAGGAGAATCAGGTGGAGGTTGCTAAGATTCAATTGAAGGATATAGCCAGAACATGGTGGCTAGCTGAGGAGGCAAGATTGGAGAAGCCTGTCACCTGGGACACATTCTCCAAGAGTTTCTATAGCAGATTCTTCCCTGCCACTGCTCAGAAGGACATGGAAGAGCAGTTTATCCGACTTCAGCAATGGAATAGGTCCGTGGACGAGTATGCCGCGGAATTTCTCAGACTTAGCCGCTTTGCTCCATACATGGTAACTGACGAGGAGAAGCGGGCAAGTAGATTTCAGCAGGGCTTGCAGATGGACATCCAGGTCTTCTTAATGCCCCAGCAGCTGAAGACTTATTCAGAAGTTCTCACCATAGCTCGAGAAGTGGAGCGTGGGCTAGAGAAGAAGCAAGTGAACCAGATGAGGAATCAGGCCATGAAGAGGCCATTTCCACCAATGGGAAGAGGAGGTCCATTCAGAGCAGCAAAGGTTCAGACAATGAGGCAACCATTCAGACCAACTCCTTTCCAGACGGCCCAACCATTATCCTTCTGTAGCTATTGTCAGAAACCAGGTCACATTCGACAGAATTGCCGTAGGGCAAATGGATTATGCTTGGTATGTAGTTCCCGAGACCATTCCATAGAAGCATGTCCACACAGAAGAATGGGGATAGCCGGCCAAGCTTTGCCAGCACTACAGGGACCAAATGGACAGAGATCACTTCCAGGGCCACTTGGACAGAGGAACCAAGGACCGATGATCAGGAGAGCTCCTCCCCCTCCTCCACAACAAGCTATTCGCCCAGTCCAAAGAGGAGCTAGGACTGCTGCAGGGCGTGGAAGGGGTCAAGCTTACAACTTGACGGAAGAAGAGGCTGAGACTTCTGAGGAAGTGATAACAGGTAAAATCAGGGTACATTCAAAACCTGTTTTAGCCCTCTTCGATTCCGGTGCTTCCCATTGTTATATCTCAGATCATTTTGTGGCATTGCATTCTATACCTGTTAAATCTTTAGACCACAAATGGGAGATTAGTACAGGGAATGGAGTAGTCATATCTACTAGAGTTTGTGCTGATTGTCCAGTAGAACTTTGTGACAAGACCTTAGCCATAGATATGCTCGTACTAGACACCAAAGGGTACGACGTACTCTTAGGCATGACCTGGCTCAGCCAATACTATGCAGTTATTGATTGTAGGGAGAAGAAGATTAATTTCAGAATCCCTCTTCAGCCTGAATTCCAATTTAGTGGAGAAGTGAAGTCTACCAAGAGAAAGACTCGGATGACTACTTCGGAGATTCAGTAGAGATTACCGGTGTGGGATGAATTCCCAGGAGTGTTTGCTAAATCTCAGGACTTCCGCCTGACAGGATGATTGAATTCTCTATTGATACTGTTCCAGGCTCGGCTCCTATATCCAAGGCTCCGTACAGGATGGCACCCACGGAGTTAGAGATTCTAAAGAAGCAGCTGCAAGAATACTCTGACAAGGGATTAATTCGACCAAGTACTTCACCATGGGAGCTCCAGTACTATTGGCAAACAAAAAGGATGGTGGTAAACGGCTTTGTATTGATTATAGAGAATTGAACAAAGTTACTATCAAGAACAAGTATCCCTTACCAAGGATTGATGATCTGTTTGATCAGCTTCATGGAGCTCGAGTATTCTCTAAATTAGATTTACAATCGGGTTACCATCAGCTAAGGGTGAAGAAAGAGGATATTCCGAAGACGGCATTCAGGACCCGTTATGGCCACTATGAATTTTTAGTTATGCCTTTCGGAGTCACCAATGCCCCTGCAGTTTTCATGGATTTGATGAACAGAGTGTTCTCGCCCTATTTGGACCAGTTCGTTGTTGTTTTTATAGATGACATCTTGATCTATTCAAAGAACAACAGGGAGCATGCAGAACACTTGAGGATAGTATTGCAGACTCTCCAGCAGGAGCAGCTTCATGCTAAGAGGAGCAAGTGTGACTTCTGGTTGGACAGTATAGCCTTCCTTGGACACATGGTTTCAGCGGAAGGAATTTCAGTTGACCCCAGCAAAGTTCAGGCAGTAAAGGACTGGCCAATTCCAAAGACGGTGACTGAAATTAAGAGTTTTATTGGACTAGCCGGATATTACAGACGCTTTGTCCAAGATTTCTCTAAGATTGCAGCCCCGTTAACCAAGCTCACCCGGAAAGGAGAAAGGTACATATGGACAGAGGAATGTACTGCAGCATTTGAGCAATTGAAGCAAAGACTCATTACAGCTCCAATCTTGAGGACTCCCTCAGGTAGAGGAGGGATGGTCATTTTCAGTGATGCATCCGGAAAAGGCCTGGGGTGTGTACTAATGCAACATGATCATGTTATAGCCTATGCATCCAGGCAACTGAAGCCTCATGAGCGAAATTACCCAACTCATGACTTGGAGCTAGCAGCTGTAATATTTGCCTTAAAGATCTGGAGGCATTATCTTCTGGGAGACAAGGTGTCAATATACACGGATCACAAGAGCCTCAAGTATATTTTCACACAGAAAGAATTGAACATGAGGCAAAGAAGGTGGCTTGAACTGATGGCGGACTATGATATAGACTTGCAATATCATCCGGGCAAGGTCAATACAGTTCCAGATGCACTGAGCAGGAAGCCAGAGAATAGAGTACTAGTCCAACTTACTCAACAGAACGAGTTGATCCAAGACATCATAAGATTGGACTTGATGATAGTTCAAGGAACTGATAAGGCAGGACAGTTCATGACCTTGCAGATTCAGTCAGCATTGATAGATGAGATCAAGGAAGCTCAAAAGGAAGACCCCAGATTACAGAAATTCCGAGCTCAAGTAGAGGCTGGATTGAGAACTGATATCCGTATTCATTCGGATGATGCATTATATTTTGGTAGCAGAATTTGTGTTCCCCAAGGAGAAGTTCGACAGAAGATTCTAGCAGAAGCTCACAGTTCAGCCTATTCCATACACCCAGGGGGAAACAAAATGTATCAAGACATAAAGAAGCAGTTTTGGTGGAATGCTATGAAAAGGGAGATAGCCCAGTATGTAGCCAAGTGCTTAGTTTTGTCAGCAGATAAAGATAGAACATCAGAGGACAGCTGGACTTCTACAACCCTTACCAATACCCGAATGGAAGTGGGAGCACATCACCATGGATTTTGTTACGGCATTACCTCGTAGTCCTAAGGGTAATAATGCTGTATGGGTAATCATTGATCGCCTCACCAAATCAGCTCACTTCATACCGTTCAGGGTAGGTCAGACAACAGAGGTTTTGGCAGACAAGTACATGAAGGAGATAGTTCGTCTACATGGAGTTCCAGTTAGTATTGTATCAGACAGAGACACAAGATTCAGATCACATTTCTGGGAAAGTCTCCAAGAAAGTCTAGGAACTCGTCTGAAATTCAGTACTTCCTATCACCCTCAGACAGACGGACAATCTGAAAGGACTATCCAGATTCTTGAAGACATGTTGCGGGCTTGCATGATTGAATTCAAGGGATCATGGGAAGATCATCTTCATTTGGCTGAATTTTCTTATAATAACAGCTATCAGGCAAGTATCAAGATGGCACCATTTGAAGCATTGTATGGAAGGAAGTGTAGGTCACCGATATGTTGGGACGAAGTCGGTGAGAGGAGACTTTTGGGGCCAGAGATCCTGATTCAGACAACAGATAAAGTCAGAATCATCAGAGATCACCTCAGGGCAGCTCAGAGTCGGCAGAAAAGTTGGGCTGACACTCAGAGAAGGCCACTGGAATTCCAGACAGGAGATCATGTGTTTTTGAAGATATCACCTACAAAAGGAGTAATCCGGTTCGGTACTCGTGGAAAGCTTAGTCCGAGATATATCGGCCCATTCGAGATTTTGGACCGTGTGGGAGATGTGTCTTATCGATTGGCATTACCGCCATCGTTGGACGGAGTTCACAATGTATTCCACGTATCACAATTGAGGAAGTATGTCAAGGATGATAGTCATATCCTGGATCACTCCGAACTGGAACTACAACCGGATTTGTCATATCAAGAGCAACCGATGGCCATTTTGGACAGAAGTGTCAAGATATTGAAGAATAAGGCAATACCATTAGTGTTGGTGTCTTGGAACAGACATGCGCCAGGAGAGGCCACGTGGGAACGAGAGGATGTTTTCCGTGAGCGTTATCCGCAACTCTTTACAACTTGATTGGTAAAATTCTTTCTTCTTATCCTTCTCTACCGTTACCTTTCATTTCCTGAAATTTCGAGGACGAAATTTTTGTAAGGTGGATGGATTGTAATACCCCGTTCCTGGAATACGTACTTAGTTGCGTATTCAGTTTTTCGATCGTATTTTTTCGATTTACTTCCTGTATTTGACCGATTTCAGTTTCAAATATTATTTTCCAATATTTTAGATTTTATATGATTTTCTGGAATTTTCCTGAATTAATTGAAAATCTTCAAACCGGTGTCGACCAGTGTCGCTGATCGATTCCCAGATTTTTATCTTACAAACAGTTAGGAAATTCTAGAAAGTCCTTTAGGCATTATTTCTTAGAATCGTATTTCTTACCTAAATACTTTTTCTGGAAATTTTATGATTTTATGAAAATTCCACCGGAGTCGGTAGCTAACTGATTCCGGGATTTTTAGTTTTAAAACTATAAATTATTTCTCCAAACGAATTTCACCATGAGTCTTAAAATATTATTATTGATTTTTGGTAAATTTTACGAGTCGTTCCAAGATACTTGATTTCGGGACGATTTCGGTATTTTCCGAAATGTTTTCCGCATCTTCGACTTAAACCCAGGAAATTGTCTTTTCAATATTTTCATTTTCCAAGCCAAAGAAAATATCTTCTCCTTTTTAAATTCTTTTCTTTTTTTCCTTTTTCTTTATTTCTCTTCCTTCCTCCACAAGCCACAAGATTTTCCAATTTTCCAAAATTCTAACCTTTTCCAAAATTCCAACAAACTCCACACACTTCTACCATTAATGCCCCTTTTTCTCTCTCTCTTCCATGGCCGGCCAAGTGGCCAAAAGAGGGACACCTCATCCCCTCCTATTTGCAAAAAAACTCCCTCTCTTCTACATAAATTGCACCTCCTTCACAAAATCAAAATCTTATATAAACTTTTCCTTTACATTTTTATTTCTTTTCTTCACTTCAACAAAGATTTGGCCTTCACCAAAATCCCTCCTTCATCTCAACCTCAACCCCAACTCCAAAAACACCACAAAGTCATCATCTCCATCTCAAGCAACTACAACTTTTGGATTGGGATCGTGTCTATTATCGCCGAGGATCAAGTTTGTCGGCAACGCTCCTTTCGAACGCGTATAGCTCCAATTAACCATTCGAGTGAGTATTTTTACTCACCAAGACTTGTAAACTTTTTAGTATACTTGTGTTTACAATTCATGTACACTTGTGCCTTCAAAATCATGCTTTTGGCCTTCAAATTCAACCATCAAATTCTGTTCTGTACCCTGTTTTCAGACCACGATTAGTCGACTTGACCTAGGAGTTAGTCGACTTGAAATCCTTATTTGAAACGACCCCTGTTCTGAAACACAGTTTTAGTCGACTTATCTTGATTATTAGTCGACTAACTTTTCCTGAAACAGAATTCCAACTCTCTGGAACCCAGTTTTAGTCGACTAGTCCAGACTGTTAGTCGACTAGAGACCACTATTAGTCGACTAACCATTCCACTTAGTCGACTAATTTAGGCTGTTTATTATAGTTGATTTCTTTTCTGAATTTGGATCATACCCTTGATACATGTGGTATATATTATTCTTGTTTATGCTTCATGGATGGTACTTCATGACCTGTTACTTGATGGATGTTACCTCTTGTTACTTCATGGCTTGTTATTGTATATTCTCATTTCATAACTTGTTAATTAATGAATATCACCACTTATCATGCTATCTCTTAACACCAAGTATGATACACTTGACTTTTGTATAAAATGGACCAACTTACATTGGGTCGGGGGAAAACATGTGGATATCAATATGTGTTCATGTTTACAGTGGTATTAGGTATGTTGTGCAACTATATTTCCGGTCTGACCTGAGGGCCTCCAGGGGACCGAGGGGAGTGCTTGCTCCCTCATTACTGGTACCATCATGATAAAGGGCATACATAAGTCCCTCCTGTTAGCCTAGCGGCTGGTTTCCGTCACCAAGCAACGGAACAATCCTGGACCGTTGTCCCGGGCATGTACGGGACCCACTGTAAACATAGTTCGTTGATAATCCCGCTGGTTTCCAATAACAACCTTGCTTTACTAGGATATGGATCTATGTGCCCTGGGACGCTGGGTCACATAGCTAGATATCACAGTAAGACAAGTAATAATAATAATAGACTCTAACTGTGGATTCATTGTATTCTGACTTTATCTCTTCATGCTTTCATTTCTTGCTAATTGATATTCATTATGTTGTTCTATCTTTCTTATTCATGTCTCTTAGCCATTTGGCTGTAGTCTGTTCATTGTTGGGAGGTCCTGACTCCCTTGGATTTGTATGTTCAGGTTCTGAAGCTTGGATCGAAGTGGAACCGTCCACAGAAGATCAAGCTTTTCTTAGTAAGCAGGCAGACTAGCTCCAGTCCTTGTGCCAGATCTCTCTCTTTGACTCACGGGATCTTCATCCTACTCGTGAGCATTTTGTGTTCATATTGTATCTTTTACTTTTAGACTTGGTTGTGATAAAAGATACATGTAATGTGTAATATTTTATCATATCTTGTGATAACTTGTACTTGTACTTTTAAGTTGGCATATGTATGAATATCACGCTTTGTCGTGTACTCTGATCCTTGTTGTACTAAATGCTTAGCGTATATACGTGGGGGCATTTTCTGACCTACGTATATACGTCGCAGTGACGTCCCCGTATCCGTGGGATCGGGGCGTTACAGAGCTATAGCCATGATCCTTATGAATGATCCACTTGGCCAATCTTGCAGGGCCCAGATATCTTTTACATGTTTCATCTATAGTTGGGTTATCATTCAGAAGTCAGTCTTCAGAATTCTCCATGGTTATTTTATATTCTCGGTTATGTCTTTCCGGGATTGCAATGCCCAGTATTCAGAAATCCTTGATTGTCGGTCTTCTTTATTTATACTCAGTATTATCGGGGTTTTCTTTATCTTCAGTATTCTGGTTTATTCTCAGAGAAGTAGTATGTATGCAGCATCGGTAATTCTACTACAGATTCTTTATCAAGGACATCTTCATGTCATGCGGGACTTTATATTATATTATGGATTTCAGCACTATGGATTTCTAGGGATTTTATCAGCTTAGCTTCGCAGTCTGAAGAGCAGATAACAGGTCAGTATTAATATAGCCCCGTCAGAGGATATATACGACAGAAGTGCAGAGATGTCTCAGTCCTGGGTTTATCATTCAGTCAATTTGTGGAAATTTCCCTCAGTTACTCATATCTTGATTGTATAAATCCTCATTCCTATTCCTTCTGTGTTCATCTTCCCCTTATCGAAATTTCGAGGACGAAATTTTTGTAAGGTGGATGGAATGTAACACCCCGTTCCTGGAATACGTACGTAGATACGTATTCTGATTTTTCTAACATATTTCTTTGATTTATCTTGTATTTGTTTTTGTTTTATGATTATTAGTGTGATTGTTTTCTATTGGATTTGGATTCGTGGACTCGGAGTCAGCCCTAGTCTGAACCAGGGGCCCGAACCTAGTGCATTGCTCGAATTGGCATTTCTGATAATCTGATTTGATCGATTTCAGTTTTAAACATTGTTTTCCAATATTTTAGATTTTTTATGATTTTCTAAAATTTTCAGAATTATTTGCAAAATCTCCAAAACCGGTGTCGGTCGGCATCGCTGACTAATTCCCGGATTTTTAATTTTCAAATAGGATTGAATTTTCAAAAATGGTTTTCACATTACTTCTTAGAATTTCATTTTCTATCTAAATTAATTTTTTGAGATTTTTTCAGAATTTATCGAAAATCCACCGGTTTTGGTGTCGACGAGTACCGCCGGAAGATTCTAGAATTTTTAATTTGAAATCTATATTGAATTTCTCAAATCCGATTTCATCGGGCATCTTAAAATATTATTTTCTATTTTGAAAATTTTTTGGAGCAATTCTGAAACAGTCAAATTTTTACTCTATTTAAATAATATTATTTTTCCCTTCACTCCTCATTTTCTTCCACTCCCAAAGTCAACTGTGACAGCCCACTTCCCCCCAATCACATCATCTACCAACCCATGTCCCATCACATCAAAATCCCCTTTCTAAATAAACTAACCCCCTCACTTTTTTCTTCAATCAATTCTTTTCTTTTCTTTTCCTTTTCCTTTTTCTTTTTTCTTCTTCTTTTCCCTCGAGCCCGACGCCACCACCGACACCCGGTGGGGCCTGACCGCCGTCGGCGCGACGCCGGTTGCCTGGGCGCGGCCACGGCGGCCGGGGCGCGGCCAGGGGGCTGGCCCCTGTGCGCGGGTGTGGACGAGGGGCGACAGCCCCTCCCTCTCTCCTTCCCCCCCTCTCTCTCTCTCTCTTTCTCCCTCTCTCTGTTGGCCACACCAGCGGCCAGGACCGCCGGCGGCGTCCACTGGCCGGAGAGGGGACCAATTTCCCCCTCTCCCTTCTCTCTCTCAGATCTCTCTCTCCCTCCTCTCTTTCCTCTCTCCCTCTCACTCTCCTCCCCCTCTCTGTTGGGGTGGCCGGCGGCTACCCCCAGGCCTACGCCGGCCATGGCGGCCGGCGCTGCCTCCGGCGACCTCCTCTGGACGCGCAAGCGGCTAGGTTGGGGAAGGCCACGGCCTGGCTGAGCCAGGCCGTGAGCTGAGAGAAGGGTGGCAGCCCCCTGTCCTTTTCTCTCTCTTCTCTCTCATCTCTCTCTCTCATTCTCTCTTTCATCTCTCTCTAACTGCAATCTCTCTCTCCAGATTTTCTCTCTCCTCCTCTCTTTCTCTCTCATCTCTTTCTCTCTCTAGATGTCCCCTCTCTACCTCTCTCTAGGCTTTCTCTCTAGTCTCTCTCTAACCCCTCTCTAGACTATCTCTAAAATCACTCTTTCTCTCTCTAGGTTTTCTCTCCCTAGAAATCTCTCTTTCTCTCTCTAGGTTTTCTCTCTCTAAAAACCTCCCTTTCTCTCTCTACACTTTCTCTCTAGAAATCCCTCTTTCTCTCTCTAGACTTTCTCTCTCTAAACCTCACTTCTCTCTCTAACTCTTTCTTTCTCTTCTCTCTCCTCTTCTCTTTCTCTATCTAAAAATAATAATAAAATATATTTTAATATATGGATTGGTCTTGTGCAAAGATTTCTGGTGTTCGGGATTTCTCGCGGTTTTTCCGGTATTGAGGCGAGTACAGTTATTTTTAACATGCATCTATTTTATCATTATGCGAGTACAGTCCTTTTGATATTCCATGTTCCATGTCTAACAATTGTTATCCTGCTTTTATACATGATATGGGAGTTGATATGTATATCACCGACACTGATATGTTACACCGATACTTGCCATGCTATATTTGACACATGATACCCGACACCGGTACTTGCTATGCTATACTTATTACTTGATATAAGATACCGATATTTGCCATGCTATATTTGACACCGACACTTGCCATGATATATTTGACACCGATATTTGCCATGCTATATATGACACCGGTACCTGCCATGCTATATTTGACATATGATACCTGACATCGGTACTTGCCAAGCTATATTCGACACTTGATATATGACACCGGTATTTGACAAGCTATATTTGCCACCTGATATATATAACACCTGATACCTGACACCTGGCACCTGTATTACTTGGCATATTCATGATTATTATGTGACCAGACATCTGGCACTCCTGTATCTCCTGTACTCCTGTACTCCTGTATCTCCTGAACTCTTGTACTACTGAACTCCTGTACTCCTGAACCCATGAAAAAGGGTGACTCCTGATATTATACTCCTGATATTATACTCCTGTTAATTCCCGTAGTTCGATAATCATGGTTATACTGTATACACTTGTGGATATTATCTTTGGGCAATATAAATAATAAAAATACTCAACTTACACTGGGTGGGGGAAACTGATAGAAACCGGTATGGTGTCATATTTATAATGGTGATATTTCTGAAGTGTCGTGTGGGGCGCGTAATGATAAGTCCCGGAAGCAGTAGCCTGAATCTAAATTATCGTGTGGGATGCGTAATGATAAGTCCCCGGAAGCAGTAGCTTGTACTCCTGAGCTAGTCCCGAGCAGAGACGGGACCCACTATAAATATGAGCCATCAGATTTATCAGTTTCCAAATAATAACTTGTCTTATTCATAAGTGGATGTATGTGTGCCGGTAGCACATACAAAAGCATATGAATCGGATGAATGACATAAAACAACCAAACAATAGTAATGTTAGGAACGTGTGATATTTGGTCTCTCCTTTGTTCATGTCCTGGTACTCACATATCAGACCCGGGTAAGTTTTACAGAGTGCGAACTCTAGTATGGACTATCGGTGATGTGAGGCGCTGGTAGGGAGGCGATTGAAATATCAAACGGTACTGATTATTATTATTGGATAAATTAAAATGCTATACCTCTATATTTCAGTTAAAGTGTTATATTCTGAGTGGACACCCTGCATTATGACTTATGATATATGTGGCACAGTGATTACTACTGCACACTCTAGTTCTGTTACCCTGAGGGCAACTCAAGTTGTATGAACTCAGATGATGGTGACATCGGATATGTGATATATAGATGAGGGTTTCCTTATTTGGATTATCCCCTCGACGTATCAACCCCATGAATCCAAAATCTGAACTTATACAATTAGTTTTGTTCATCCTTATATTTATCGCGTGTTTTGTGTATTTTTCACATGTTGCCATATTTTGTCGCATGATTATGTGTACCTATACTCTCTATACCGTTTTTCATGCATGTTTTCCGATTTAGACTTATTGATATACATGCATTTACTTGATCTCGGATTTACTGTCATTTTCCTTATATTACTTGTCATTTCCTATACATGCATACCTGGACCACATCACTTGAACATGTACACGTGTGCCTGTTATGCACACCATCTGGCTTTATTCTTTGTACTCGCTGGGGTTGCTAACAACCCTGGATTCTCATGTCCAGATTCTGGAGTCTGGACCATAGCCTTGCTGTGCCTGATCAGAGTAGCGTAGCAGGAGCGTGGATTAGCAGTTGCCTATCTGGCCCCTCTTCCTTCCCGCCTCTTCTTGATCGGCTCGAGAGATTCTCATCTTGCTACTTGTGAGTACTTTCCTGTATGTCATATTGTACATCCTTCTTTTGTGCTTCCTAGTGATCATATATTATTGAGATATTATATCATGTCTTGTGATAACTGTGTACTGGTGTTATTATTGTTGGATTGTATATTACCACTGTGCTTCCGTACTCTGATTCCTGCCTGTATTGATGCTTAGCGTATATACGTTAGGGTATTTCCGACCTGCGTATATACGTCGCAGTAACGTCTCCGTACCCGCGGGATCGGGGCGTTACAGAATGCGTCTATTACAGGTCGCAATTAGTGTTCGCTGACATAATAATAATAAATTATTCATGATGTACTATAATTGATTGTCTTTGCCTGATATATGTATGTATGTTGGACACCCGATGTTATACCTGACCTGATTGTACATTTGACTCTAGTATTGACTGACTCTATCCGCCTGATATATAGATTATGATGGACACCTGATATGTGATTGTATACTTGACTTGACATATACTATTCTGTGTGCTATCCACATTACTGTTTATTTACTTTATTCATGCCTTTTCTTATTTTAGTGTATATGTTTTTTTTATCTGCTCACTGTTATATGAACATGCTCTTTTCAGTTTGTTCTTACATATTTACTAGGAGTTCTGACTCCTTGGATTTGCATATCCAGATTTGTGGCTATTTATTGTTGATCATGTATTTTTGAAAGGATTACATGCGTTACGAGGAGCTGAAGTCTCTCTTTTCTTGATTATAGGTATTCTTTCTCTTTATTCGTTTTATTCCTTGATTCTCTCTATACCATGTCCAATTGTCATTTCTTTCCTTTATTCATCTGCTATTGTTGTGTTAGATATTTATATGTAATATTGCAGTGATATTGATTTATCATAGTAGATTTTATATCTTGTTCAGGTTACTTTAGGCTTAGCGTGCATGTATGGGGTAATTTCCTAACGTATATACGTCGCCGACTCTCGTCGCGACTCTGTTTCCACGTATGTTGGGAAGCGGGGCGTGACAGATGCGCGTGCTTCGTTGGATGTATGGTAACACACAGAGAGATAAGCTGAGAAATGAGGATAGTCGTACTAAGATAGGTGTAGCCTCTATAGAAGAGAAGATGAGAGAAAACCGCCTACGATGCTTGTCATACAACATAGACTTACAGATGCGCCAGTCCGACGAATAGAGCATATCAATTTAGGGCAAGTTAAAAGAGCTCAGGGGAGACCGAAGAAAACATGGATGGAGGTTATACGACAAGATATAGAGGCTAAAGGTCTTAGTGAAGGCATATTGCTCGATAGAAATGAGTGAATAAAGCTGATTCATATATCCGATCTGACGTAATTCTCTTTTGGTTCATGTAGCCTATCCCAAATACTTGGGACAAATGGCTTAGTTGTTGTGTTTTTTGTTGGGTCAATGTGCTCAGATTTAGCCCTCAAGTGGTTACTGTGTTTGTTTTTACACCTTAGAAGGATTTTGCGCAAAGTCTTAAAACCTCAGGGGGGTTTCTATAAATTGTCCAAACTTTTATTCACATTATTAAATTCCCATAGATTTACCCAAAAAAGGTTATGTAAATTTGACAGGATGCATCCGAAAGGCCTTTTCGTACACTATTTGCGAATCAATGATAAGGAAGGGCTGGGGTTCGGAGCGAACCCGCTCCAACGCGCGCTATTCATCGCATGCGATGGACAGTCAGATTTTAGAGGGACAGTAGTAGGTGTACTGCCCCCCTGAAATCCTGCCATCCATCACACGCGATGGACAGCGGCATGCTCGTTGGAGCGGATTCGCTCCTTCACGCGAAAGAGCGGGGACCCGTGCCCATGAAGGAAACGGGGCACTTCTCCACGTACAAGTCCTGGAGTCATTTAGACGCATCTGGATGGGGCGGAGACAAGTCTAAATGTATCATTCTCTTTCTGATATTTAACAATATTAACGTGCCTAAAAAGATCAAATAGCGTAGCATAAATAATATCGTGAAAAGAAATGGTTAAGACTTGAGATACAATTGAACTTATTAGGTCTGGATCTTCAAGGATTCATATTCTAAATATAAAAAGATCTATATCCTATCTAATAAACTAATTGGATATGATTTTCAACTTTCCAACTTCAAAACTTTGGTTAAAATTTTATTTTATTTTTATTTAGCTTAATTGTACTAAAATACCTTAAAATTTTATCAGCTTTGCAATTAAATACCCCACTGTTTCTCACTGTTTTTTTTTTTGGCACTTGAATATCTTATTGTTTTCAAGACTTAGCATTTTGTTACTCTCTATTGTTATTCTGTCCTAGATCTTTATAGAATATCATCACAAGTAAAAAACTTAATATATTTAAACATTTTTTACTTCTAAGTCTACCCACAATTAGAAAACGCTAATATTTTTTTTTCGCTTTCTTTCAACTACTTTCTGTTTGCATGGCCCAAATTAAATCAATTAAGTGGGGTTTCTTGAATGTCTAATCTCAGTTACTCTATTGAACTTATTAAAAGTATTTCTGGGGTTGTAAATTTTTTTAACAAACCCCCCAAACAGCATTGTTGGCCCATAAAATAGCCATGGGGGTTGTATATTTTTTTTTTTTACAAAAGCCCCAATGGTTATATTGGCCAGGGTTTTTTTTTGCAAAAACAATTTACATTTTAACCACTCATTCTCCTCTATAAATACTCACTCTTTCTCACTTCATTTCATTACTAAAAATTCTCTAATATTTTCTAAAAAATCTCTTAAATTATCAAGTGATCAAGCTCTCAAGTCCTCAAGTGTTCAAGCTTCGTCAAGTTCTCTCAAGTTTTCAAGCTCTCTCAAGTTTCTCAAGTGCTCAAGCTCCTTCAAGATTTTCACATTCCGATATTTATTTTATTGTCAATTTTAGTTTAAAAATTGATGCATACTCTTCAGCAGCAAGCTATATCAAACCTTCTTCTTCTGCGTATAATCATAATTTAAATTTGACTAGTCAAGAATGGTATGATTTGCGTATTCCTTTACCCGACACTCCAATAATTCTATTCATGCAACTGAAAACACCAACCACAGATTTTAAAAATAAACAATCATCCCAACCTGCATCTTCATCTAAGTCTAAAAGTTCTTTATTATCTGGTTTATTATCTACATCCAAACGATCAAGAAGCTCAAGCTCATTGAGTGAGCTTCATTATTATTCTACTCGTGTTATACCTCCTGAGATTGATGCAGACTCAGGATTTGAACATTTTGATATTTTGGTCTGGTGGAAATCATAAGAATCAACATATCCTATGCTTACCATTATGATGCGTGATTTACTAACCCCTCTTGCCTCTACCGTAGCTTCAGAATATGCTTTTAGTACAGCTGAACGAGTGCTGATCGATACGAGAAACTGCCTGGCGTCAGAAGCTATCGGATGAGCATCTGCGGTATTGGCTTGATGCGGAGACGAGAAGTCAGAATAAAATAGTAGATGAAATCATTGAAGACTCTCCAGAAGATGAGTGAACAAATGAAGATTTTTTGTGTTTGTATTTGTATCAATTTAAACTTCAATTTTACTCTGCATACTATGTTTGTAATTTTATCTTTTTATCTATATTATTCATTTGGTATTTGTATCAATTTATGATTTATCCAAGATATAAGATTATTAATAATAAAATTTACATTTGCATTTTACAACTTGTATCAATTTTGTCCAAATTTGTGTGAATTTTTTAGATTTTTTGATTTTTTTTAGTTTTAATAAATTTTTTTAAAGGGTTTTAAAACACAGATCGACCCGGCCCCGCTCAGGTCTGGCCCGGCCAGCCTGGCTGGGTATCCGGGCTATGCCCAGGTCCCCATTAGATGGATCGAGCCCGGGCCAGACCAGGGGGGCCCGGATTTTGGGGGCGGGTACCCCCCGGGCCAGCCCGGTCTCCGACCCGCCGGGTCCAACCCAGCCCGTCCCATTTCGCATCCCTACCTAGAGGGGGTGAATAGAAACAAAACTAAAAATATGGTTAATTAAAACTAATTACAAAATTATATGCCACTGGCTGGGTTAAAACTACACTGGCACAAAGTAGGATAGTCCTCTAGCAAGATCAGAACACTTTAGAAAAATAACAGCAATAATATTATTGGCAGGATCAAAAATAGGCTGGCATAATATATGACAAGTTGCTAGCAAGATCAGATTACTTAGAAAATTTTCTATTAAAAAAACAATTGTACTAATGGCAGGAACAAAAATAGTGTCGTACAATGTAGGATAAATTGCTGGCAGGATCAGAATACTTAGAAATCTTCTAGCATAACTAGCAACAATAGTGTAATCATAATAAAGTAAATAAATAAATAGTAATAATAACACGATAAAGAGCATGAGAGAGGAACATTGTGATTTTAAGTGGTTCGGAAAATCCCCCTGTATCCACCGCCAAGAAGCCTTTCTCTAGGTTTTTAAAATTCACTACTAGCTTCTTTTCGAAGCAAGCATTCCACCGCCAAGACTCTCCCCGAGCATGAACTATCTCTCTTCTCCCTGAAGAGGTATATAACTACCAACATCCTCTAGAGTTGTCTTTTCTCCTTTTCTCCGAAAGAGTACAAAAAATTCACAATAATATTTGTTCTCTAAAAACAAGAGTGAGACCAATTAGTACAATTACTTAAATCAAATAAAGATACATATAACGAGACTCTATGTAATGAAAGAGTAATCAATAAATATCTTCAATAAATTTGCACTTTAATAATTTAAGAAATCAAATAAAGAGAATCAGAATTTATTGAAAAACTTTAGCCTAATATTCTCTAGAAACATAGAATTGAATGAAGCA
Organism: Agave tequilana; assembly: GCA_038442645.1. Lineage (NCBI taxonomy): Eukaryota > Viridiplantae > Streptophyta > Magnoliopsida > Asparagales > Asparagaceae > Agave > Agave tequilana. The sequence continues at coordinate 42,980 of JAVJIF010013544.1, read as the reverse complement.
TAAATGGAATCTAAAATGAAGACTTGAATGTTTGACACTTCTTGATGATGAAAAGTTGTTGAAGATTGAAAAAAGTTGGTCGAAAAATAACTTCTTTCAATTGGTAACGCTCAGAAATTTTTCAGCGTATTCAAGTTTGGCTTGTTGAGTTCTATTCTGCAAATAAATACAACTCTGTGTTTAAAGGACTGGGGTTTCTCTTCTTCAAAATCTTCCCGTTAGAGAGAGGGGAAAAAAATAAAAACCAGAAGCGTTAAAAGTTTGTGGTGAAGATTTTCTAATGTGATTGATCGTACGTTCAATTTCGCACCAGAAATTAGGAGGGGTCTCTCTAAATCAGGTGTGGAATTCAGGCTTCAACACATTAAACAAACAGATACAGAAGTTTTTTACATGAAAACTCAAATATGAAAAAATCATGGGGAGAGGAAAGAGAGAATTCACTATATTTCGAGAGATTAAGTGAATTCAGTAGTCTATTGTGGTGTTTATAATTTTTTCTATCCTTCTGCCGCTCCCTTTCTTCCTAAATCTCCAGGTGCACAAGTACTCTACAGGGGCGTAACTGATGGTGCTAATTTCTTGGATCTCCATAACTGCACGATTGCATGTTGGGATCTTTTCATAACTGCTCAGGTTACTTTTGGGATTAACATGCCCAAATATCCACCACTATCTATTACTGACTCCTATGAAATAGAAGAGTATTTAGAATATGGGGATATCGTGACAACATAATTATCTTCGCGAACCAGAAAACTCTGTTGCTGAGTGGTGTCCAACGAGTCTTTACGGAGAGCCTATGTCGAGGAGAAGTCTGGTAGTTATGGATGTAGGGGAAAGCAAGGGCCAGAGGTCCTTTCCTCGGGATCGAATGTTAGTTGAGCCTGAAATCCTCTCCTCAGGGTCAAATGTGAGCTTGGGATAAGGCCCAAGGATTTCTGTCCTTAGGGTTGAATGTGAGCCAACTGGTATCTCGAGTTCGTAGCACACATGAGATACTCTGGTGCGGCGGGACGCGTATCATAATCTTGGAAAGTGGTCATATTCTGACCACTACAGATGCCCCACACTCTTGCTATTCTAGAGTCGTGGGAGGAAAATCGGAAGAGCGAAGTCGGTGGAAGCCTTTAGGCGGTCTGAATATTTTTGGAAGTCTAGGTGAGGTTCTGGCTCATCATTGCGTATCTTCATGGGGCGTGACTGGTCATAGAACATCTAGATTATTTATTAACGCATTCTTCAGGGCTTGATCTGGGGACAACTGGCCTCTAAACTGGTGTCTTTTCAAACTTCTCTGTTATGATGGATAAGATCGTATGGCAGTGGCGCTTGATATCTCGATGATTTGACATGCTGAAAATCACGGGACACGAACCAGTTTCTTGGGGATTGAAAATTTGAACGGAAGATGGTTTGGCTCCTCTTATATTTATAATGAAATCACCTAGAGGGGGGTGAATAGGTGATAAAGCTAATTAATGCACAAATATAAAATGAGATGATGCAACGATCACTCAAAGTAAGATTAGAAGCCGAATACCCCGTGAAGGGCTCTGAACTCCTTCCTCGTGATTCCTCTAAATAAGAGTTTGAGGTGCGAAATGCAATCTTGTTGTGAGAGTATAGATCGACAATATAAGAATGAATGAATAGAAAGTAAATAATACAAGGAAACCAATCACAAACACAGAGATTTGTTCCGAGGTTCGAGCACCCAGCTCTACGTCCCCGCCTTCACCCAGAAGGATTTCCGATCCACTAGAATTTTCACAAAAGATTACAACCACTAGGGAGTACCCAACTCCTCAATCACACTCCTCTAGTCCAGAGGTAGTGGAGCCACAAATACAATAATCAATGGATGATCAAAAGACCACAAATTCTCTCTTGAAAACTTTCTTTACAAAAACCCTAGAGAACAATATATAAGATTGAAGCTCAAGATTTTGTAAGTGACATAAAAATAGAAGAGAGATTTTAAGAACCAAAAACTTTCAGAAAACTTTTGAAAATAATAGCCCAAAAGTTAAACAAAACTCTTTCTCAAGAAAACTCAAAACTTTTGATCTTTGAATTTATTGTTGTAAAAACCTCTACCCTAATGACCCCTTTATATAGGATTTAGGAAGAGTAAACATACAAAACTTTTACCTAAATAAAAGAGGAAGAAATTGACCCTCTAATACAGCTAACCATATTTTTTTAAACTTAAACACGTTTTTAAAACATGTTAAAAATCAGCCTCCAGAAAATTAGCCATTACTGCAAATCTGACTGATTGGTCAACTTTGAGCACATTTTTCAGGCTGTAAACGTCTGAATTCAGAATTAGGTATATAGGAATAATTTTTAAATCTTTAAGTCTTCTTTTTAATTCAACTATAATCAACTCCATATCATTTTTTATTAGAAAGTTATCAATAAAACACTGACTGGTGTCAAATCAGAAATTGTAAGCTGTTTTCAGAACAAGAATAGAGTTCAACTAAATATTTGACATCTTTAAAATTTGAATATGAAAATAATTATTGAATAAGAAATTTAGATCTGAAAGTTATCTGTGAAATGCGAGTTAAATCATGTTATTTGAATATAAGAATAAAAAATTATGAAAACAAATATAAAAGGGTATTAAGCAGATCAGCAGAACTAAAATTGGTTCAAATCTAAAACCCGATATATGTACTTGAAATCAAAAACCGGTTAAACCAAAAATCAAACGTACTGAATTTGTGTGTGTGTATTTGAGCTTCAAATGTATATATTGAAATCACCTGGAGGGGGGGGGTGAATAGGTGATATGGCTAATCTAGAAACTAAATGCGCTAAATGCGGAAGCTTAAAACTAATTTGCAACACACTTAGTACAACACACAAGTGTAGCCAAATTCCCCGTGAAGGGCTCTGGACTAACTCCTCTTGATTCCCCTAGATATGGGTTGAGGTGCTATATGAAGCTCTTGTGGTTAAGTACAAGTGAGGCACACACAAGCAATCCAAGCATATAATATGAATAGGCAATATGAATATATGCTCAAAGACAAGCAAATAGATATGAATGATATGACAATATGAATAATGCAATGCACAAGTGTAAAGAGAGAGAGTTAAGAGACAATGGATCAAACGCAAACACAAGATATGTTTCGAGGTTCGAGCTCCTAGCTCTACGTCCCCGCCTTCACCGAGAAGGATTTCTAATCCACTATCTTGTCCACCGAGGACTCCCACCGAGGGAACCTCCACCGAGGAGGATTTGTACAACCGGGAGTACCGAACTCCTCTCTCAAACACCGCCTCACAACCGAGGGGTAGGCCCGTAGCCAAAACAACCACAACACCTCTACCGAAGAGGGTTACAACCACCAAGCTCCACCTCACACAAGAGGGAGCAAACACCAATCTCCACCTCTACCAAAGAGGGAGCAAACCAACAACCCAATCAACCTCACCAAGAGGGATACAAACAACAAATGAGGGTTTACAACTAGTGGTATGTTTCAACCACAAACAACTCCTCTTTCCTCTTTTTCACAAAACAAGATCCTAATAGAATAGGATACATGATAGCTCAAGTGTGGAAAACTAACTGTTTTGATCAAAAAAATACTCTTGGGAAAATACCAAATAGATATTGAAATGAAGAACAATAAACCAATTTCCCAAAAACCTATTTTCTTTGAAAATAACAAAATACTTAAAACAAAAAAAATGAATCTTTTTGCTCTTTAAACTCTTTTGAAAACTTCTTTTTAAAACCAGAGAACAGGGAAAAATTAGCTCAGAAAAACTTGGCCAAAATCCCAAAGAAATGGGGTTTATATAGGCCAAACAGAAAACTAGCCGTTAGGCTGATCTGTCAGCCTGACAGGCTTGCGGTCGACCGCCGGTCGACTGCCAACGGTCGGATTTCCGACCGTTGGAGCATCCCGGTCGACCGCCCAGATACAGAGAGCAGGGCTCTCTGGTCCGGTCGATCGCCCGGTCGACCGGCCCCTGTGTCTGCCAGACGTGCACAAGGCTGTGCACGTCGGTCGACCGTGCGGTCGACCGGCCTTTGGTGCGGTCGATCGTGCGGTCGATCGACCTGGCCTATCAGCCACAGTCTGGGTCAGAAACTGGGTCAGAAAAACATGTTAAAAATATTTTAATAAATATTGTAAAATATATAAAAATCCCCAAAAATAGTTTTATCATTTTGCATTGATATATAAACTTGTGATAAACATTTTAACTCAAATATCAAGCATATGAAACCATTTTTGTGTTTTATCATTTTTACCAAAAATCAAAACTTGTATTTTATCAAACTTGGATTTTTCAATACATGAATAGGATAGTCAAAATAAGTTTGTCTATGAAGTTTAAGCATGCATGTATAAATAGAATACATCTACTATACATATAAACCATTTAAACTTGTTTTGATCTACTATTCATGAAAACAAATATCGGTTAAGCCAAAAACCGAAAAACCAATATCCAAACATAAAACCTGCGTGTATTGTGCACTTGAGCATATCAACTATTCTTATCTTTACACATGGATCAAAAACACATTAAACTAAACTAGGATACCTAAGTCTTCTTGACGATCTTCAATCTTCAAGCCGACTCGATCCCAAACGTGATCCACCGAGTGCAAAGGTATGATCTTGATGCTCGGGCACTGGAATCACCATGTGAAAGCTTCCAAACTCCTCTTTTTGAAGCAATCACCAACTAATATCTTGTTACATGATCTGAAACTAAAATCACAAGATTATTAGTAAACATAACTACATGAGTTAATCATCATCAAAACTAGAGAGGAAGGCCTCCGGGCCAACAATCTCCCCCTTTTTGATGATGACAAAACTCATGGAGTTATATATGCATGGATTAAAGTTAAGCTTCAAAGAAGCTCCCCCTTAACTCATGCATAAACAAATAAACATAAATATGCAATGAATTCTAAAACATGAAAGATGCTTAGATATGCACAAACAATAAAAGGCTCTAGATACCGATGAAATTTTCAAAAACAAATAAACATGCTCTAGATACCAATTAAACTTAATATATGCAAAACCTAAGTATGCATATAAAACTCAAATAAAACACAAACTCTTTCTCCCCCTTTTTGTCAATCATCAACAAAGGGGTAAAAGTCAAAACAATAAATACAATGTTCTCCCCCTTTTTGTCTAAAACAAAAAAAAAAACAAAGTCAATAAGGGGTGACTTTAAACATGATACCAATTAAAAAATATGTCAATGAAGTGCCTCTTGATACCAATTTAAAAAATGAAAACATCTTGATACCAATTGAAATAATTGTTCATTTTAAACATGTGATATCAATTGAAATTATTATTTTCTATCATAAAGTAAGGGAACTAAATACCAATTGAAAACTAAAATATGAGTTTTCTCCCCCTTTATGAAAAACCAACTAAAAACATGCATAAGCTTGTTTAAGGATACCAATTGAAAACTAATCAATTGAAACATGAAATTCATTTAAACATACAAGCTTAAGCATAAACAAAATATATATGTATGAAAAATTTAATACCAATCGAAATTGATACTATTGGAATTGAAAGCATACATACATACAAACATATATGAGTATACAAGAAAGGTCAAAATTGATACCAATTGAAGGAATCCAATGATACCAATTGAAACAACAATAATATCAAAGTATAACTCATATAACATATCCTCCCAATCATGTTCAAGTTTAAAATGATTTTCATTATAAAGCATACATGAGCATGATCGCCCATCCATCCGCCCGTGGAAGGTAGGGGTTTTCAAAAATAGATTTTTAGAATAAAAATATGTTTGAAAACACTACCATGTGAAGAATACGAACTAGTGAAATGAAAAAAACTTGTTAACTGTACGAAATCCTTCAAGTAAGGAATAAGACAAAAATATTTTTCATGAAACAAGAAATCCAAATGATATCTAACACTCAAAGTCAATGAAGCATAATATGACTCATGAAAACAAAACATGAGTAAACATAAAAAGTGAGTGTACAAATAAAGTGTGAATATCATAATCATGAAAGATAGACATTAAGCTCAATATTCCTTGAAACAAGAAAATCATCAAAACTTATTTAATCTTCAAACTATATGTATGTTATGTACAACCTAAAGTATACATACATATCCAAACACAAAGAGTCCACAAAGATATATGCATGAAGGCACGTGGCTCAAAAAGGATATACATGTATATCTAATAGTTTGGACAAGATAGACATATACATGAAGTTTAAACATAAATTCATGAAAACATGAATAATTAAATTTTCATTAAAACTAATTTCATTTCAAGGTATATGTATGATTTGTCAACACAAGAAGTGTTGGCCCAAGGTTACAATCACCCTTGTTTAGTGTGTTTTGATGATTACAAAACATATTAGTTATTTGTACTAATATTGTTTATTGTTTAAGTGTGTTTCAGGGTTCTAACTCTACTAAAAGGTTTACACCCTAAAAGAAAGTGTTTTGGACTCAAGTCAACTCAAAGTGGGATCAAGACTCAAGTGTTGAAGACCTTAATGGTGAAAAGCCCCTTGAAGAGCTTGTAGTACTTAGAACCAATGTAAGAATTAGAATGTTAAAGTTTGAGTGTTGGATATTGGCTCTAGGATACACACACGCACAATTTGGTTTTGTTAAAATGTGAGTCTTGTATTTGAGTTTTCATGTTTTAAATTGGGCTTCATGGCTTAAATATATATTTACATGACTCTATATTTTACAAAAGTAAATACCTTATTTAGATCCTGTTTATATACTCCTACTAGCATATTACTTAAGTTTTTCTTAAAGTCAAAAATTATTTTGCAAAATTTTTCAAGTCAAAAATACACTGTTTTTCCTGTTTCAGGCTGACCGGCCGACCGGCCCGGTCGACCGGCCTTTGTGCCTGGGCGTGCACGTCTGTGCACGTCCTACAGTCGACCGGGCGGTCGACCGTCTGAGAGCAGGATTGCTCTCGGGTTTTCTGGGTCGACCGTCCGGTCGACCGCTAGAGGAAGACTGAGAGCAGGTTTGTTCTTGGTTTTCTGGGTCGACCGCTAGAAGACCCGAGCCAACGGCTCTTTGACCAGCTGAGCTGGCGGTCGACCGGCCCGGTCGACCGCCAAGCCTGCTGCTGCCCAACGGCTCTTTCCTCTTTTGTGCAATTCTGAAATCTGTTTTTTGATCTGTTTTTTGGCAGACTTTTACAGGGTTTTTCAGTTCTTTTTTAGAGCAAATAAGCTCTAAATAAATTGTTTTAAACCTATTTTTCTCCCTATAAATAGAGGAGAAGACTCTCTTACTAAACACCAAGAAAAATCCTCAAGTTTTCAAAGTTTTTAAAAGAGAAAAGAAAAGTGTTTAAGCTCTCCATTTTCAATTCTTTCTTGAGCTAGTTTTCAGTTGTGTTCCCTTGCAAAAATCATCTCTACAACTGAGTTTTTCTCACTACACTTCATAGAGCCAAAAATCCTTAACTCATTCTATAGTGAAGTTGTAAAAAGAGTGAGAGTGTTGTAAAAGAGTTTGGTGATCTTGTTGTGATCACTCTTGTTCTTGTTCCTCTTCTTGTTCTTGTGGAGACACCTCTTCGGTAGAGGTTATTGTACTTGGTGGAGCTCGGTGCTCGGGTCTTCGGTAGACCGTTGTAATCGTCCTCGGTGGATAGTGGAAACCCTTCACGGAGGTGAAGGCGGGGAGTAGAGCGGTGGCTCGAACCTCGAAACAAATACTTGTGTTTGCGATTGTCTTTTGCTCTTGCTCTCCATTTTGCTTTTAATTTCTATTGCACTCTATTACTTGCTTGTGATCTTGGTTCTTTCCTTGTGTTATTACTTCAAGCTTGTAATACTTGTGATATCTTGTGTGCATTTCATCATTGCATTTTATTCATACTTTGTTCGATCAATTCTCATACAACAAGGTTGCATTGCGCACCTCTAACCCATTCAAGGGGAATTGGGAGGAAGGAGTTCAGAACCTCTCACGGGGTATTCGGCTCTTAGTCTTGTTTTGAGAGATCGTTGCATCATTCATCATACTTAGTTTTAAAAAGATTGTTAGATTAGCAATAACACCTATTCACCCCCCCTCTATGTGTTTTTCAATTGGTATCAGAGCTTGGTTACTAGGCTCTTGGCTTAACAACCCTAGAAAGATCCTAATATTGCTAATCATTTCATTCATTCTCACTTAGTAAAGATGGCCGATGGTATTAAGACACCCCCTAAGTTTGATGGACTTAACTTTCCCATATGGAAGGTTAAGATGACCGTTTTCTTGCAATCTCTAGGTAGTCGAGTTGCAAAGGCCGTGACCAAACCCTTTAGTGCACCCCCCGGTGATGAATCCACTTGGTCCGAAGTAGAGACCAAAGAATTTGATGCCAATGCTAGGGCTCACTATGCACTACTTCAAGCCCTTAATGATGATGACATAGCTAGAGTTATTCATTGCAAGTCCGCATATGAAATTTGGACATATTTGCTAGTTACACATGAAGGGACCTCACAAGTGAAGAGGGCTAAGATTGACCTTCTTCGGTCCCAATATGAGAATTTTTTGCATGCAAGAAAATGAAACCATAGATGATATGGTTACAAGATTTACAAAGATTACTAATGGACTTTCTTCTCTAGGTGATGCTATTGATAATGATCAAAGAGTAAGAAAGATCATCCGGGCTCTTCCTCCTTCATGGGAAGTAAAAGCAACCACCTTGAAGGAACTCAATGACAAGGAGGAGATGGAGCTAATTGGTCTCATTGGGAACCTCAAAACCCATGAGATGGAGAGGAAGGTAAGAGAAGAAATGGCTCCTCCTAAGAAGAAGACAATAGCCTTCAAAAGCCAATCCACACACTCCGACGAAGATGATGAAAAAGAAGAAGATGACGAAGAGCTCTCACTTCTTGTGAAGAACGTCCGGAGGATGTACAACAAGGCTAAATTTCAAGGAAGAAGGAGATGGCAAGGAGGTAAAGAAGAAAGGAAGATTATTTGCTTCAATTGTCAAAGGCCGGGACACATTGTGGCGGAGTGTCCGGATAAAGTGAAGCCCTCCACCTCTAAGAAGCCTCACAAGAAGAAGGCAATGAAAGCTACATCGGATTCCGAGAGCGAATCCGAGGAGGAGATTGATACCGCCAACATGTGCTTCATGGCTAATGAAAGCACAAGCAAGGTAACCCCTTCCACTTCTCCTAATGATGAACTTTCCATGGATGAGTTAGGAGAAGCTTTTGTAGAATTATCACATAACTATGATTTTCTTAAGAAAAAGTATTTAAAAATGAAAAAGGAAAATGATTCTCTTAATCAACAAGTTTTTACTCTTTCTAAAGAAAAAGAAGAATTACTTTCCACTCTTGTTTCCACCCAAAAAGATTTTGACAAGTATAAGTTTTCTTGTAAAGGCAAGTCTCCACTAGTTGATTCTAATGAGATTACCATGCTTAAAGAAAGAATAGACTCATTAGGAATTGTTTTAAAAAATTGTGAGTTTGATAAGAAGAAGATAGAGGCCATATTTCCTAAGAAACAAGCCCCTAAGAAAAATGTTCACCATGCTCATGCTCATGTTCATACCACACAACCTTTACATCGTGGCAAACCCCCAAAGCATGCTCACATTTCACGCTCACATCATGCATTCATGTATAGTAAAGTGTATTCATGTTCCTATTGTGGCCGTAAAGGACACTTAGCTAATTTTTGCTATAATAGACTAAGTGCATCTTATCATAATGTTTGGGTTCGCAACACTAACTTCCAAGGACCCAAGAAAATTTGGGTACCAAAGTCAACTATTTTGCTAAATGATGTAGGTACCATCCAAAGCCCAACGACGTAGAGGATTGTGGTATCTTGATAGTGGTTGCTCAAGGCACATGACTTGGGACATTAACAACTTTGCAACCCTATCAAGATACCATGAAGGTGGCACCGTCACCTTCGGAGATGATGCCAAGGGTAAAATCATCGGTATTGGTAATGTAAAACTCGGCACATCCCCTTTAATTGAGAATGTTGTTTTAGTTGATGGCCTCAAGCATAACCTCTTGAGTGTTAGTCAACTTTGTGATAAAGGTTTTGATGTAGTTTTTAATAATATAGCTTGTAAAGTAATTGATAGAATTTCCAATACTTGTGTGTTTTCCGGTTTTCGTGAAAATAATGTTTATATGATAGATATGTCTAATATGTCTTGTAATATTACTTGTTTAAAAGCCCTCGATGATGACTCTTGGTTGTGGCATAGAAGATTAGGGCATATTTCTTTTGACCATATTTCTAGGTTAAACACAAAGGAAATAGTGAAAGGTATTCCTTATTTGAGTTTTGAAAAAGACCGAGTTTGTGACGCATGCCAATTTGGGAAACAAACTAAGTCTTCTTTCAAGTCAATTAAGGATATCATGACATCACGTCCTTTGGAGTTAATCCATATAGATCTATTTGGCCCTACACAAACCAAAAGTCTAAGTGGGAATAGATTTGCATTTGTTTTGGTTGATGATTTTTCACGATTTACTTGGGTTTTCTTTCTTGAACACAAAAATCAAGCACTTTCATATTTCCAAACTTTTAAGAAAAGAGTTGAAAAAGAAAAAGATGTTTCAATTTTAAGAATAAGAAGTGATAGAGGAGGTGAATTCATTAACCTACCCTTTATCACTTTTTGTGAAGAACATGGAATTAAGCATGAACTTTCTTGTCCTAGAACTCTACAACAAAATGGAGTAGTTGAACGGAAAAATTGAACTTTACAAGAGATGGCTAGGACAATGCTAAGTGAATATGGTCTACCACATTATTTGTGGGCCGAGGCCGTAAATACATCATGCTATATATCAAATCGTGTTTTCTTGTGTAAAAATACTTCAAAGACTTCTTTTGAAATGTACTTTTCTAGAAAACCAAATGTTTCATATTTCAAAGTTTTTGGATGTAAATGTTTTGTTTTAAATACAAAAGATAATTTAGGAAAATTTGATGCTAAAGCTTATGAGGCAATTTTTGTTGGGTATTCTAATACAAGTAAGGCTTATAGAATCTTCAATAAATCATCTTTGACTATTGAGGAATCTATACATGTTAAGTTTGAAGAATCTAACTTGTTTGTTAAGAATGTTGTAGAAATAGATGCTTTGGATGAAGGCTTGGAGAAAGTGACCTTGGAGGATACTACTATTATGGGAGACAAGCCAAAGGATGATGAAGGAAGTGAAGCTAAAGTAGAAGAGGCTCAAGGAAATGAAAATCAAACAAATGAAGTGGAGCCTACTCAACAACTTCCAAAGGGTTGGAGATACAATCCTCATCATCCCAAGGACCTCGTCATAGGTGAAGTATCAAAAGGGTAACCACTCGCTCTAAACTTCATGATTATTGTGGACATTATGCATTTATTTCTCATGTTGAACTCAAGAACGTCCTCGAAGCCGAGGCCGATTCATATTGGTTGCTAGCCATGCAAGAGGAACTCAATCAATTTGAGCGCAACCAAGTTTGGCACCTTGTTCCTAGGCCCCACGATAGACCAACAATTGGTACTAAGTGGATCTTTAAGAACAAGTTGGATGAATCGGGTAACGTTGTTAGGAATAAAGCTAGGTTAGTTGCCCAAGGTTACACTCAAATCGAAGGAATCGATTTTGAAGAAACCTTTGCACCCGTAGCACGGCTTGAAGCCATACGGATGACACTAGCATTTGCCTCATATAAAGATTTTAAATTGTTTCAAATGGATGTTAAAAGTGCTTTTCTAAATGGTTTTATTGAAGAGGAGGTGTATGTTGAACAACCCCCCGGGTTTGTTGATCCTACACATCCGGATTTTGTATTTAAATTAGATAAAGCTCTTTATGGTTTAAAACAAGCCCCTAGGGCTTGGTATGAAAGACTTTCTTCATTTTTGATTTCAAATGGTTTTAAGAAAGGTAAAATTGACACAACTTTGTTTACAAAACATGTAGAAAAAGATATTCTTATTGTGCAAATTTATGTTGATGACATTATTTTTGGTTCTACTAATGAATCTCTTTGCCAAGATTTTGAATCATGCATGAAGGATGAATTTGAAATGTCTATGATGGGGGAGCTCAACTATTTCCTTGGACTCCAAATCAAGCAAAAGACGGATGGGATCTTCATCAATCAAGCCAAGTACACAAAGGAACTCATCAAAAGGTTCAGGCTTGAAGGATCTAAAGTAAGCAAAACTCCCATGGCAACAACTACTAAGCTTGACAAGGATGAACAAGGTAAAAGTGTAGACATTAAGCTTTATCGTAGCATGATTGGTAGTTTATTGTATTTGACGGCTAGTAGGCCGGATATCATGTTTTCCGTTTGTCTTTGTGCTCGTTTTCAATCATGTCCTAAGGAGTCTCATTTAGTAGTGGTAAAACGCATAATTAAATACCTTAAGGGCACTATTGAAATGGGTTTGTGGTATCCGAAAACCGGACTATTTGATATGAAGAGTTTTTCGGATGCCGACTATGCAGGTTGTAGGGTAGATAGGAAGAGAACAAGTGGAACATGTCAATTCTTAGGTAATTGTCTTGTATCTTGGTCTTCCAAAAAGCAAAATTCGGTAGCCCTTTCAACCGCCGAGGCGGAGTATGTTGCGGCCGGAGCTTGTTGTGCACAAGTTCTTTGGATGAAACATACTCTCCTTGACTATGATTTACACTTTGATCATGTTAAAATATTTTGTGATAATACTAGTACTATTCACATGACAAAGAATGCAAATCAACATAGTAAAACCAAACACATTGACATTAGGTATCACTTTCTTAGATATCATTATGAGAAAGGTGATATTGATATTGATTATGTTTCTACCGATTTTCAACTTGCCGATATTTTTACTAAACCTCTAGATTATGCTAGATTTTCATTTATTTGTAGTGAGTTGAATGTTTGCATTATGGATTCTTAAAGAAAAATTTCTTTTATTTTGTTTGTTTAACCCTTTTTGATGCATGACAAAAGGGGGGAGAAAAAGTATGAGTTTGTTTGTTTGTTTGTTTATTTTGATGCATTTGAGTTTTTTTGATAAAACTATGTGTTTTGTATTTGAGTTTTTGGCAAAACTATGTGTTTTCAATGCCTTATGCATTTAGCTCTTCATTGACATTTTTGATACATAGCATTATTTGAGGGGGAGCTTTCCAAGCTCTTCTTCCATTTTTGTTTAAATAACCTATATGTTTTGTCATCATCAAAAAGGGGGAGATTGTTGGCCCAAGGTTACAATCACCCTTGTTTAGTGTGTTTTGATGATTACAAAACATATTAGTTATTTGTACTAATATTGTTTATTGTTTAAGTGTGTTTCAGGGTTCTAACTCTATTAAAAGGTTTACACCCTAAAAGAAAGTGTTTTGGACTCAAGTCAACTCAAAGTGGGCTCAAGCCTCAAGTGTTGAAGACCTTGATGGTGAAAAGCCCCCTTGAAGAGCTTGTAGTACTTAGAACCAATGTAAGAATTAGAATGTTAAAGTTTGAGTGTTGGATATTGGCTCTAGGATACACACGCACACAATTTGGTTTTGTTAAAATGTGAGTCTTGTATTTGAGTTTTCATGTTTTAAATTGGGCTTCATGGCTTAAATATATATTTACATGACTCCATATTTTACAAAAATAAATACCTTGTTTAGATCCTGTTTATATACTCCTACTAGCATATTACTTAAGTTTTTCTTAAAGTCAAAAATTATTTTGCAAAATTTTTCAAGTCAAAAATACACTGTTTTTCCTGTTTCAGGCTGACCGGCCGACCGGCCCGGTCGACCGGCCTTTGTGCCTAGGCGTGCACGTCTGTGCACGTCCTACGGTCGACCGGGCGGTCGACCGTCTGAGAGCAGGATTGCTCTCGGGTTTTCTGGGTCGACCGTCCGGTCGACCGCTAGAGGAAGACTGAGAGCAGGTTTGTTCTCGGGTTTTCTGGGTCGACCGGCCGGTCGACCGCTAGAAGACCCGAGCCAACGGCTCTTTGACCAGCTGAGCTGGCGGTCGACCGGCCCGGTCGACCGCCAAGCCTGCTGCTGCCCAACGGCTCTTTCCTCTTTTGTGCAATTCTGAAATCTGTTTTTTGATCTGTTTTTTGGCAGACTTTTACAGGGTTTTTTAGTTCTTTTTCAGAGCAAATAAGCTCTAAATAATTGTTTTAAACCTATTTTTCTCCCTATAAATAGAGGAGAAGACTCTCTTACTAAACACCAAGAAAAATCCTCAAGTTTTCAAAGTTTTTAAAAGAGAAAAGAAAAGTGTTTAAGCTCTCCATTTTCAATTCTTTCTTGAGCTAGTTTTCAGTTGTGTTCCCTTGCAAAAATCATCTCTACAACTGAGTTTTTCTCACTACACTTCATAGAGCCAAAAATCCTTAACTCATTCTATAGTGAAGTTGTAAAAAGAGTGAGAGTGTTGTAAAAGAGTTTGGTGATCTTGTTGTGATCACTCTTGTTCTTGTTCCTCTTCTTGTTCTTGTGGAGACACCTCTTCGGTAGAGGTTATTGTACTTGGTGGAGCTCGGTGCTCGGGCCTTCGGTAGACCATTATAATCGTCCTCGGTGGATAGTGGAAACCCTTCACGGAGGTGAAGGCGGGGAGTAGAGCGGTGGCTCGAACCTCGAAACAAATACTTGTGTTTGCGATTGTCTTTTTCTCTTGCTCTCCTTTTTGCTTTTAATTTCTATTGCACTCTATTACTTGCTTGTGATCTTGGTTCTTTCCTTGTGCTATTACTTCAAGCTTGTAATACTTGTGATATCTTGTGTGCATTTCATCATTGCATTTTATTCATACTTTGTTCGATCAATTCTCATACAACAAGGTTGCATTGCGCACCTCTAACCCATTCAAGGGGAATTGGGAGGAAGGAGTTCAGAACCTCTCACGGGGTATTCGGCTCTTAGTCTTGTTTTGAGAGATCGTTGCATCATTCATCATACTTAGTTCTAAAAAGATTGTTAGATTACCAATAACACCTATTCACCCCCCCTCTAGGTGTTTTTCAAGAAGTATACATACCCTAAACACAATTTGAGTCCATATATATAGATTAGCATGAAAGGCAAATGACTCAAGGGGTAAACATGTATATTTTAAAGTTTGACAAAATAGACATATACATGAAATGAAAAACTCATAAACATAAAACAAATTCAAAAATAGGAATACAAGTTTAAAATGCATGGATCATCAAAACTAGACTATACTAGCACATCTAACGGGTTCAAATAAGCATTCAAGCTCAAACATATATAGATTTATTTATGACCCACTATATGCACAAGTATATACCTAGTTTTAATAAAAACTAACATCTAAACATGTAATCAACGCATGAAGCATAAAACAAGATATGAATAAACATGAAAAACATAAACATGATTATTATGTAAATTCACATGTTATTAGAGCTATGATAAACATGATAGCTAAACAAAGGTGAGAACACTAAAATAATGGTCCATATTAAACATGGGTGTCTCAAAGGCTATACATGCATGTCAATGGTCTAATAATCATGGCATTTTCATAATAATCTATAAGCATCAAACATGCTAATAATGAATAAAATGAAAAACATGTAAACAATAATTAGGAGTTAGGAATCGTTACCAAAACCTAGAAGGCAACTTTCCTTGTCTCCAAAACATGGTGGTCCTCTCCACCAAACATCCCTTGAAAGTGATGCATCCAAATAATCATCATAAGGCTCAGAACGCATCCACTCCAAGGTACCACTTCTCTCACGTCATGCGAGAGCCCACGCCTACATCATAAACAAGAGGGGTGGTCTTGGTACCCATATCTTATTGGGTCCATGGGGGTTAGTACCTTCTCTAACCCAAGAAAATTTATTTGCTAAATTCTCAACATGTATACGATCATAGAAAAATTTAGCAAGGTGGCCCTTACGTTCACAATGTGTACAAGTGTACACATGAGCATACAAGTGATGATGGTGTCCGTGAGGAGCATGTGTATGCCGTGGAGGGTGTGCATGCATAATAGATGGAACTTGTTTCTTTCGAAACAAAGTTTCCAAACGTGTATGGCTCTTGGCACAATGGCTCAAAGTGGAGCCCAAACAATCCATATTCTTCTACAACAAATTTATATCATTTTTAATTATAGAAGAAGTGGAGCATGCAAGGGGTGATCTAGGTGAAACTACCCTAGCATGACAAACATGAGAAACAATATCATTTTTCAAAGATTTATTTTTATTTAACAAATTTCTAACTCTTTTGTAATGAAATCAATTTCTCTTTTCAAAGAATCATTTTCTTTTAAAACAAATTCAACTTTTGAAGACAAAACATCATTATTTTTCAATACATTATCACAATCATTTTTATTTTTCAAAAAATTATTTTCTTTTAGTGCAAGTTTAAGTTGAGATTTCAATGAATCCCTTTCATTAGAAATCTCCTCTTTCTCTTGCAAAACAATGTCAAGTCTAGAAATCAAATTTTTATTTTCATTGTTAAGGCCTAGACTTTTCTTTTTCAAAATGTTATATTTTTCAATCAATTTTTCACAAACTATTGAAAGTTCTTCATTCAAGGCATGGGCATCAACAAAATCATTACATGAAGAACTAGCATCATCATTATCTAGTTGAGATTTCGAATGTACCTCAAGGGAGTTATTCCCTTGGACCGTATAGCATTGTTGTGGCTCGGATTCATCTCCACTAGATTCCTCTTCTTGTTGGATTTGCAATTGAAGCTTGGAGGTAGTGGTGGTTGTCAACATTTTCCACACTGCAAATGCGGAATCAAAATTAGAAGCAAGCAAAAGAAATTCTTTAGGAAGTGTACTTCTAATGGCCTCAAGGGCTTGTGGATTGGCCCCTACATGCTTGCTATCACTAAGGTAGGATTCCTTGGTAATGGCAAGGTGAACCATATATCCTAGGGCTTGTAGGTAAACGGACATCTTAGTCTTCCAAACAACAATGTTGGAAGGGTCAAACATAGGTGGGGTCATGAAGTCCATGGGTGCAAACTATATGTGTGCAAACAAGCAAAATGCAAATGATAGATTAGCAAACAAGGATCTCACTCCTAGGATGTTAAGCCTAAGTATCAGGAGCGTAGGCTCTGATACCAATTAAAATCACCTAGAGGGGGGGTGAATAGGTGATATGGCTAATCTAGAAACTAAATGCGCTAAATGCGAAAGCTTAAAAACTAATTTGCAACACACATAGTACAACACACAAGTGTAGCCGAATTCCCCGTGAAAGGCTCTGGACTAACTCCTCTTGATTCCCCTAGATTTGGGTTGAGATGCTATATGAAGCTCTTGTGGTTAAGTACAAGTGAGGCACACACAAGCAATCCAAGCATATAATATGAATAGGCAATATGAATATATGCTCAAACACAAGCAAATAGATATGAATGATATGGCAATATGAATAATGCAATGCACAAGTGTAAAGAGAGAGAGAGTTAAGAGACAATCGATCAAACGCAAACACAAAGATATGTTTCGAGGTTCGAGCCCCTAGCTCTACGTCCCTCCTTCACCGAGAAGGATTTCTAATCCACTATCTTGTCCACCGAGGACTCCCACTGAGGGAACCTCCACCGAGGAGGATTTGTACAACCGGGAGTACCGAACTCTCTCTCAAACACCGCCTCACAGCCGAGCGGTAGGCCCGTAGCCAAAACAACCACAAGACCTCTACCGAAGAGGGTTACAACCACCAAGCTCCACCTCACACAAGAGGGAGCAAACACCAATCTCCACCTCTACCAAAGACGGAGCAAACTAACAACCCAATCAACCTCACCAAGAGGGATACAAACAACAAATGAGGGTTTACAACTAGTGGTATGTTTCAACCACAAACAACTCCTCTTTCCTCTTTTCCACAAAACAAGATCCTAATAGAATAGGATAGATGATAGCTCAAGTGTGGAAAACTAAGTGTTTTGATCAAAGAAATACTCTTGGGAAAATACCAAATAGATATTGAAATGAAGAACAATAAACCAATTTCCCAAAAACCTATTTCCTTTGAAAATGACAAAACACTTAAAACAAACAAAATGAATCTTTTGCTCTTTAAACTCTTTTGAAAACTTCTTTTTAAAACCAGAGAATAGGGAAAAATTAGCTCAGAAAAACTTGGCCAAAATTCCAAAGAAATGGGGTTTATATAGGCCAAATAGAAAACTAGCCGTTAGGCTGATCTGTCAGCCTGACAGGCTTGCGGTCGACCGGCCGGTCGACCGCCAACGGTCAGATTTCTGGCCGTTGGAGCATCCCGGTCGACCGCCCAGATACAGAGAGCAGGGCTCTCTGGTCCGGTCAATCGCCCGGTCGACCGGCCCCTGTGTCTGCCAGACGTGTACAAGGCTGTGCACGTCGGTCGACCGTGCGGTCGACCGGCCTTTGGTGCGGTCGACCGACCTGGCCTATCAGCCACAGTCTGGGTCAGAAACTGGGTCAGAAAAACATGTTAAAAATATTTTAATAAATATTGTAAAATATATAAAAATCCCCAAAATAGTTTTATCATTTTGCATTGATATATAAACTTGTGATAAACATTTCAACTCAAATATCAAGCATATGAAACCATTTTTGTGTTTTATCATTTTTACCAAAAACCAAAACTTGTATTTTATCAAACTTGAATTTTTCAATACATGAATAGGATAGTCAAAATAAATTTGTCTATGAAGTTTAAGCATGCATGTATAAATAGAATACACCTACTGTACATAAAACAATTTAAACTTGTTTTGATCTACTATTCATGAAAACAAATATCGGTTAAGCCAAAAACCGAAATGCCAATATCCAAACATAAAACGTGTGTGTATTGTGTACTTGAGCATATCAACTATTCTTATCTTTACACATGGATCAAAACACATTAAACTAAACTAGGATACCTAAGTCTTCTTGACGATCTTCAATCTTCAAGCCGACTCGATCTCAAACGTGATCCACCGAGTGCAAAGGTATGATCTTGATGCTCGGGCACTGGAATCACCATGTGAAAGCTTCCAAACTCCTCTTTTTGAAGCAATCACCAACTAATATCATGTTACATGATCTGAAACTAAAATCACAAGATTATTAGTAAAATAACTACATGAGTTAATCATCATCAAAACTAGAGAGGAAGGCCTCCGGGCCAACAATCTCCCCCATTTTGATGATGACAAAACTCATGGAGTTATATATGCATGGATTAAAGTTAAGCTTCAAAGAAGCTCCCCCTTAACTCATGCATAAACAAATAAACATAAATATGCAATGAATTCTAAAACATGAAACATGCATAAATATGCATAAACAATAAAAGGCTCTAGATACCGATGAATTTTCAAAAACAAATAAACATGCTCTAGATACCAATTAAACTTAATATATGCAAAACCTAAGTATGCATATAAAACTCAAATAAAACTCAAACTCTTTCTCCCCCTTTTTGTCAATCATCAACAAAGGGGTAAAAGCCAAAATAATAAATACAATGTTCTCCCCCTTTTTGTCTAAAACAAAAAAAAAACAAAGTCAATAAGGGGTGACTTTAAACATGATACCAATTAAAAAATATGTCAATGAAGTGCCTCTTGATACCAATTTAAAAAATGAAAACATCTTGATACCAATTGAAATAATTGTTCATTTTAAACATGTGATATCAATTGAAATTATTATTTTCTATCATAAAGTAAGGGAACTAAATACCAATTGAAAACTAAAATATGAGTTTTCTCTCCCTTTATGAAAAACCAACTAAAAACATGCATAAGCTTGTTTAAGGATACCAATTGAAAACTAATCAATTGAAACATGATATTCATTTAAACATACAAGCTTAAGCATAAACGAAATATATATGTATGAAAAATTTAATACAAATCGAAATTGATACTATTGGAATTGAAAGCATACATACATACAAACATATATGAGTATACAAGAAAGGTCAAAATTGATACCAATTGAAAGAATCCAATGATACCAATTGAAACAACAATAATATCAAAGTATAACTCATATAACCTATCCTCCCAATCATGTTCAAGTTTAAAATGATTTTCATTATAAAGCATACATGAGCATGAGCGCCCATCCATCCGCCCGTGGAAGGTAGGGGTTTTCAAAAATAGGTTTCTAGAATAAAAGTATGTTTGAAAACACTACCATGTGAAGAATACGAACTAGTGAAATGAAAAAAACTTGTTAAGTAGTACGAAATCCTTCAAGTAAGGAATAAAACAAAATATTTTTCATGAAACAAGAAATCCAAATGATATGTAACACTCAAAGTCAATGAAGCATAAATATGACTCATGAAAACAAAACATGAGTAAACATAAAAAGTGAGTGTACAAATAAAGTGTGAATATCATAATCATGAAAGATAGACATTAAGCTCAATATTCCTTGAAACAAGAAAATCATCAAAACTTATTTAATCTTCAAGGATATGTATGTTATGTACAACCTAAAGTATACATACATATCCAAACACAAATAGTCCACAAAGATATATGCATGAACGCACGTGGCTCAAAAAGGATATACATGTATATCTAATAGTTTGGACAAGATAGACATATACATGAAGTTTAAACATAAATTCATGAAAACATGAATAACTAAATTTTCATTAAAACTAATTTCATTTCAAGGTATATGTATGATTTGTCAACACAAGAAGTATACATACATGACCTAAACACAATTTGAGTCCATATATATAGATTTGCATGAAGGGCAAATGACTCAAGGGGATGTATATCTTAAAGTTTGGCAAAATAGACATATACATGAAATGAAAAACTCGTAAACATAAAACAAATTCAAAAATAGGAATACAAGTTTAAAATGCATGGATCATCAAAACTAGACTATACTAGCACATCTAACGGGTTCAAATAAGCATTCAAGCTCAAACATATATAGATTTATTTATGACCCACTATATGCACAAGTATATACCTAGTTTTAATAAAAACTAACATCTAAACATGTAATCAACGCATGAAGCATAAAACAAGATATGAATAAACATGAAAAACATAAACATGATTATTATGTAAATTCACATGTTATTAGAGCTATGATAAACATGATAGCTAAACAAAGGTGAGAACACTAAAATAATGGTCCATATTAAACATGGGTGTCTCAAAGGCTATACATGCATGTCAATGGTCTAATAATCATGGCATTTTCATAATAATCTATAAACATCAAACATGCTAATAATGAATAAAATGAAAAACATGTAAACATTAATTAGGAGTTAGGAATCGTTACCAAAACCTAGAAGGCAACTTTCCTTATCTCCAAAACATGGTGGTCCTCTCCACCAAACATCCCTTGAAAGTGATGCATCCAAATAATCATCATAAGGCTCGGAACGCATCCACTCCAAGGTACCACTACTCTCACGTCATGCGAGAGCCCACGCCTACATCATAAATAAGAGGGGTGGTCTTTGGTACCCATATCTTATTGGGTCCATGGGGGTTAGTACCTTCTCTAACCCAAGAAAATTTATTTGCTAAATTCTCAACATGTATACGATCATAGCAAAATTTAGCAAGGTGGCCCTTACGTCCATAATGTGTACAAGTGTACACATGAGCATACAAGTGATGATGGTGTCCGTGAGGAGCATGTGTATGCCGTGGAGGGTGTGCATGCATAATAAATGGAACTTGTTTTTTTCGAAACAAAGTTTCCAAACGTGTATGGCTCTTGGCACAATGGCTCAAAGTGGAGCCCAAACAATCCATATTCTTCTTTAACAAATTTATATCATTTTTAATTATAGAAGAAGTGGAGCATGCAAGGGGTGATCTAGGTGAAACTATCCTAGCATGACAAACATGAGAAACAATATCATTTTTCAAAGATTTATTTTTATTTAAACAAATTTCTAACTCTTTTGTAATGAAATCAATTTCTCTTTTCAAAGAATCATTTTCTTTTAAAACAAATTCAACTTTTGAAGACAAAACATCATTATTTTTCAAAACATTATCACAATCATTTTATTTTTTAAAAAATTATTTTCTTTTAGTGCAAGTTCAAGTTGAGATTTCAATGAATCCCTTTCATTAGAAATCTCCTCTTTCTCTTGCAAAACAATGTCAAGTCTAGAAATCAAATTTTTATTTTCATTGTTAAGGCCTAGACTTTTCTTTTTCAAAATGTTATATTTTTCAATCAATTTTTCACAAACTATTGAAAGTTCTTCATTCAAGGCATGGGCATCAACAAAATCATTACATGAAGAACTAGCATCATCATTATCTAGTTGAGATTCTGAATGTACCTCAAGGGTTATTCCCCGGACCGTATAGCATTGTTGTGGCTCAAATTCATCTCCACTAGATTCCTCTTCTTGTTGTATTTGCAATTGAAGCTTGGAGCTGGTGGTGGTTGTCAACATGTTCCACACTGCAAATGCGGAATCAAAATTAGAAGCAAGCAAAAGATATTCTTTAGGAAGTGTACTTCTAATGGCCTCAAGGGCTTGTGGATTGGCCCCTACATGCTTGCTATCACTAAGGTAGGATTCCTTGGTAATGGCAAGGTGAACCTTATATCCTAGGGCTTGTAGGTAAACGGACATCTTAGTCTTCCAAACAACGATGTTAGAAGGGTCAAACATAGGTGGGGTCATGAAGTCCATGGGTGCAAACTATATGTGTGCAAACAAGCAAAATGCAAATGATAGATTAGCAAACAAGGATCTCACTCTTAGGATGTTAAGCCTAAGTATCAGGAGCGTAGGCTCTGATACCAATTGAAATCACCTAGAGGGGGGGTGAATAGGTGATATGGCTAATCTAGAAACTAAATGCGCTAAATGCGGAAGCTTAAAAACTAATTTGCAACACACTTAGTACAACACACAAGTGTAGCCGAATTCCCCGTGAAAGGCTCTGGACTAACTCCTCTTGATTCCCCTAGATATGGGTTGAGGTGCTATATGAAGCTCTTGTGGTTAAGTACAAGTGAGGCACACACAAGCAATCCAAGCATATAATATGAATAGGCAAAATGAATATATGCTCAAACACAAGCAAATAGATATGAATGATATGGCAATATGAATAATGCAATGCACAAGTGTAAAGAGAGAGTTAAGAGACAATGGATCAAACGCAAACACAAAGATATGTTTCGAGGTTCGAGCCCCTAGCTCTACGTCCCCGCCTTCACCGAGAAGGATTTCTAATCCACTATCTTGTCCACCGAGGACTCCCACCGAGGGAACCTCCCCGAGGAGGATTTGTACAACCGGGAGTACCGAACTCCTCTCTCAAACACCGCCTCACAACCGAAGGGTAGGCCCGTAGCCAAAACAACCACAACACCTCTACCGAAGAGGGTTACAACAACCAAGCTCCACCTCACACAAGAGGGAGCAAACACCAATCTCCACCTCTACCAAAGAGGGAGCAACCAACAACCCAATCAACCTCACCAAGAGGGATACAAACAACAAATGAGGGTTTACAACTAGTGGTATGTTTCAACCACAAACAACTCCTCTTTCCTCTTTTCCACAAAACAAGATCCTAATAGAATAGGATAGATGATAGCTCAAGTGTGAAAAACTAAGTGTTTTGATCAAAGGAATACTCTTGGGAAAATACCAATTAGATATTGAAATGAAGAACAATAAACCAATTTCCCAAAAACCTATTTTCTTTGAAAATAACAAAACACTTAAAACAAACAAAATGAATCTTTTTACTCTTTAAACTCTTTTGAAAACTTCTTTTAAAACCAGAGAATAGGGAAAAATTAGCTCAGAAAAACTTGGCCAAAATCCCAAAGAAATGGGGTTTATATAGGCCAAACAGAAAACTAGCCGTTAGGCTGATCTGTCAGCCTGACAGGCTTGCGGTCGACCGGCCAGTCGACCGCCAACGGTCGGATTTCCAACCGTTGGAGCATCCCGGTCGACCGCCCGGTCGACCACCCAGATACAGAGAGCAGAGCTCTCTGGTCCGGTCGATCGCCCGGTCGACCGGCCCCTGAGTCTGCCAGACGTGCACAAGGCTGTGCACGTCGGTCGACCGTGTGGTCGACCGGCCTTTGGTGCGGTCGACCGTGCGGTCGACTGACCTGGCCTGTCAGCCACAGTCTGGGTCAGAAACTGGGTCAGAAAAATATGTTAAAAATATTTTAATAAATATTGTAAAATATATAAAAATCCCCAAAAATAGTTTTATCATTTTGCATTGATATATAAACTTGTGATAAACATTTCAACTCAAATATCAAGCATATGAAACCATTTTTGTGTTTTATCATTTTTACCAAAAACCAAACTTGTATTTTATTAAACTTGGATTTTTCAATACATTAATAGGATAGTCAAAATAAGTTTGTCTTTGAAGTTTAAGCATGCATGTATAAATAGAATACATCTACTATACATATAAACCATTTAAACTTATTTTGATCTACTATTTATGAAAACAATATCGGTTATGCCAAAAACCGAAAAAACCAATATCCAAACATAAAGCGTGTGTGTATTGTGCACTTGAGCATATCAACTATTCTTATCTTTACACATGGATCAAAACACACTAAACTAAATTAGGATACCTAAGTCTTTGACAATCTTCAATCTTCAAGCCGACTCGATCCCAAACGTGATCCACCGAGTGCAAAGGTATGATCTTGATGCTCGGGCACTGGAATCACCATGTGAAAGCTTCCAAACTCCTCTTTTTGAAGCAATCACCAACTAATATCTTGTTATATGATCTGAAACTAAAATCACAACATTATTAGTAAACATAACTACATGAGTTAATCATCATCAAAACTAGAGAGGAAGGCCTCCGGGCCAACAATCTCCCCCTTTTTGATGATGACAAAACTCATGGAGTTATATATGCATGGATTAAAGTTAAGCTTCAAAGAAGCTCCCCCTTAACTCATGCATATAAACAAATAAACATAAATATTCAATGAATTCTAAAACATGAAACATGCATAGATATGCATAAACAATAAAAGGCTCAAGATACCGATGAAATTTTCAAAAACAAATAAACATGCTCTAGATACAAATTAACTTAATATATGCAAAACCTAGGTATGCATATAAAACTCAAATAAAACTCAAACTCTTTCTCCCCTTTTTTTCAATCATCAACAAAGGGGTAAAAGCCAAAACAATAAATACAATGTTCTCCCCCTTTTTGTCTAAAACAAAAAAAAACAAAGTCAATAATGGGTGACTTTAAACATGATACCAATTAAAAATATGTCAATGAAGTGCCTCTTGATACCAATTTAAAAAATGAAAACATCTTGATATCAATTGAAATAATTGTTCATTTTAAACATGTGATATCAACTGAAATTATTATTTCTATCATAAAGTAAGGGAACTAAATACCAATTGAAAACTAAAATATGAGTTTTCTCCCCCTTTATGAAAAACCAACTAAAAACATGCATAAGCTTGTTTAAGGATACCAATTGAAACTAATCAATTGAAACATGATATTCATTTAAACATACAAGCTTAAGCATAAACAAAATATATATGTATGAAAAATTTAATACCAATCGAAATTGATACTATTAGAATTGAAAGCATACATACATACAAACATATATGAGTATACAAGAAAGGTCAAAATTGATACCAATTGAAAGAATCCAATGATACCAATTGAAACAAAAATAATATCAAAGTATAACTCATATAACCTATCCTCCCAATCATGTTCAAGTTTAAAATGATTTCATTATAAAGCATACATGAGCATGATCGCCCATCCATCCGCCTGTGGAAGGTAGGGGTTTCAAATTAGGTTTTTTAGAATAAAAGTATGTTTGAAAACACTACCATGTGAAGAATACGAACTAGTGAAATGAAAAAAACTTGTTAACTAGTATGAAATCCTCCAAGTAAGGAATAAAAACAAAATATTTTTCATGAAACAGAAATCCAAATTATATCTAACACTCAAAGTCAATGAAGCATAATATGACTCATGAAAACAAAACATGAGTAAACATAAAAGTGAGTGTACAAATAAAGTGTGAATATCATAATCATGAAAGATAGACATTAAGCTCAATATTCCTTGAAACAAGAAAATCATCAAAACTTATTTAATCTTCAAGGTAAATGTATGTTATGTACAACCTAAAGTATACATACATATCCAAACACAAGAGTCCACAAAGATATATCCATGAAGGCACGTGGCTCAAAAGGATATACATGTATATCTAATAGTTTGGACAAGATAGACATATACATGAAGTTTAAACATAAATTCATGAAAACATGAATAACTAAATTTTCATTAAAACTAATTTCATTTCAAGGTATATGTATGATTTGCCAACACAAGAAGTATACATACATACCCTAAACACAATTTGAGTCCATATATATAGATTTGCATGAAAGGCAAATGACTCAAGGGGTAAACATGTATATCTTAAAGTTTGGCAAAATAGACATATACATGAAATGAAAAACTCGTAAACATAAAACAAATTCAAAAATAGGAATACAAGTTTAAAATGCATAGATCATCAAAACTAGACTATACTAGCACATCTAACGGGTTCAAATAAGCATTCAAGCTCAAACATATATAGATTTATTTATGACCCACTATATGCACAAGTATATACCTAGTTTAATAAAAACTAACATCTAAACATGTAATCAACGCATGAAGCATAAAACAAGATATGAATAAACATGAAAAACATAAACATGATTATTATGTAAATTCACATGTTATTAGAGCTATGATAAACATGATAGCTAAACAAAGGTGAGAACACTAAAATAATGGTCCATATTAAATATGGGTGTCTCAAAGGCTATACATGCATGTCAATGGTCTAATAATCATGGAATTTTCATAATAATCTATAAACATCAAACATGCTAATAATGAATAAAATGAAAAACATGTAAACAATAATTAGGAGTTAGGAATCGTTACCAAAACCTAGAAGGCAACTTTCCGTGTCTCCAAAATATGGTGTTCTCTCCACCAAACATCCCTTGAAAGTGATGCATCCAAATAATCATCATAAGGCTTGGAATGCATCCACTCCAAGGTACTACTACTCTCACGTCATGCGAGAGCCCACGCCTACATCATAAATAAGAGGGGTGGTCTTTGGTACCCATATCTTATTGGGTCCATGGGGGTTAGTACCTTCTCTAACCCAAGCAAATTTAATTGCTAAATTCTCAACATGTATACGATCATAGCAAAATTTAGCAAGGTGGCCCTTACGTCCACAATGTGTACAAGTGTACACATGAGCATACAAGTGATGATGGTGTCCGTGAGGAGCATGTGTATGCCGTGGAGGGTGTGCATGCATAATAGATGGAACTTGTTTCTTTCGAAACAAAATTTCCAAACGTGTATGGCTCTTGGCATAATGGCTCAAAGTGGAGCCCAAACAATCCATATTTTCTTCAATAAATTTATATCATTTTTAATTATAGAAGAAGTGGAGCATGCAAGGGGTGATCTAGGTGAAACTACCCTAGCATGACAAACATGAGAAACAATATCATTTTTCAAAGATTTATTTTTATTTAAACAAATTTCTAACTCTTTTGTAATGAAATCAATTTCTCTTTTCAAAGAATTATTTTCTTTTAAAACAAATTCAACTTTTGAAGACAAAACATCATTATTTTTCAAAACATTATCACAATCATTTTTATTTTTCAAAAATTATTTTCTTTTAGTGCAAGTTCAAGTTGAGATTTCAATGAATCCCTTTCATTAGAAATCTCCTCTTTCTCTTGCAAAATAATGTCAAGTCTAGAAATCAAATTTTATTTTCATTGTTAAGGCCTAGACTTTTCTTTTTCAAAATGTTATATTTTTCAATCAATTTTTCACAAACTATTGAAAGTTCTTCATTCAAGGCATGAGCATCAACAAAATCATTACATGAAGAACTAGCATCATCATTATCTAGTTGAGATTCCGAATGTATCTCAAGGGAGTTATTCCCTTGAACCGTATAGCATTGTTGTGGCTCGGATTCATCTCCACTAGATTCCTCTTCTTATTGGATTTGCAATTGAAGCTTGGAGGTGGTGGTGGTTGTCAACATGTTCCACACTGCAAATGCGAAATCAAAATTAGAAGCAAGCAAAAGATATTCTTTAGGAAGTGTGCTTCTAATGGCCTCAAGGGCTTGTGGATTGGCCCCTACATGCTTACTATCACTAAGGTAGGATTCCTTGGTAATGGCAAGGTGAACCTTATATCCTAAGTCTTGTAGGTAAACGGACATCTTAGTCTTCCAAACAACGATGTTGGAAGGGTCAAACATAGGTGGGGTCATGAAGTCCATGGGTGCAAACTATTTGTGTGCAAACAAGCAAAATGCAAATGATAGATTAGCAAACAAGGATCTCACTCCTAGGATGTTAAGCCTAAGTATCAGGAGCGTAGGCTCTGATACCAATTGAAATCACCTAGAGGGGGGGTGAATAGGTGATATGGCTAATCTAGAAACTAAATGCGCTAAATGCGGAAGCTTAAAAACTAATTTGCAACACACTTAGTACAACACACAAGTGTAGCCGAATTCCCCGTGAAAGGCTCTGGACTAACTCCTCTTGATTCCCCTAGATATGGGTTGAGGTGCTATATGAAGCTCTTGTGGTTAAGTACAAGTGAGGCACACACAAGCAATCCAAGCATATAATATGAATAGGCAATATGAATATATGCTCAAACACAAGCAAATAGATATGAATGATATGGCAATATGAATAATGCAATGCACAAGTGTAAAGAGAGAGAGTTAAAAGACAATGGATTAAACGCAAACACAAAGATATGTTTCGAGGTTCGAGCCCCTAGCTCTACATCCCCGCCTTCACCGAGAAGGATTTCTAATCCACTATCTTGTCCACCGAGGACTCCCACCGAGGGAACCTCCACCGAGGAGGATTTGTACAACCGGGAGTACCGAACTCCTCTCTCAAACACCGCCTCACAATCGAGGGGTAGGCCCATAGCCAAAACAACCACAACACCTCTATCGAAGAGGGTTACAACCACCAAGCTCCACCTCACACAAGAGGGAGCAAACACTAATCTCCACCTCTACCAAAGAGGGAGCAAACCAACAACCAATCAACCTCACCAAGAGGGATACAAACAACAAATGAGGGTTTACAACTAGTGGTATGTTTCAACCACAAACAACTCCTCTTTTCTCTTTTCCACAAAACATGATCCTAATAGAATAGGATAGATGATAGCTCAAGTGTGGAAAACTAAGTGTTTTGATCAAAGAAATACTCTTGAGAAAATACCAAATAGATATTGAAATGAAGAACAATAAACCAATTTCCCAAAAACCTATTTTCTTTGAAAATAACAAAACACTTAAAACAAACAAAATGAATCTTTTTGCTCTTTAAACTCTTTTGAAAACTTTTTTTTTAAAACCAGAGGATATGGAAAAATTAGCTCAGAAAAACTTGGCCAAAATCCCAAAGAAATAGGGTTTATATAGGCCAAACAGAAACTAGCCGTTAGGCTGATCTGTCAGCCTGACAGGCTTGCGGTCGACCGGCCGGTCGACCGCCAACGGTCGGATTTCCGACCGTTGGAGCATCCCGGTCGACCGCCCGGTCGACCGCCCAGATACAGAGAGCAGGGCTCTCTGGTCCGGTCGACCGCCCGGTCGACCGGCCCTTTGCCTGCCAGACGTGCACAAGGCTGTGCACGTCGGTCGACCGTGCGGTCGACCGGCCTTTGGTGCGGTCGACCGA
Source organism: Agave tequilana (assembly GCA_038442645.1). NCBI lineage: Eukaryota > Viridiplantae > Streptophyta > Magnoliopsida > Asparagales > Asparagaceae > Agave > Agave tequilana. The sequence continues at coordinate 13,103 of JAVJIF010013544.1, read as the reverse complement.
CCTGGCCTGTCAGCCACAGTCTGGGTCAGAAACTGGGTCAAAAAAAAATGTTAAAAAAATTTTAATAAATCTTGTAAAATATTTAAAAATCCCCAAAAATAGTTTTATCATTTTGCATTGATATATAAACTTGTGATAAACATTTCAACTCAAATATCAAGCATATGAAACCATTTTTGTGTTTTATCATTTTTACCAAAAACCAAAACTTGTATTTTATCAAACTTGAATTTTTCAATACATGAATAGTGAAAAACACCTAGAGGTGGGTGAATAGGTGTGAATGCTAATCTAATGATCTTTTTAAACTTTTAATTAAATGAGTGATGCAACGATCTCTCAAAACACGACTAAGAGCCGAATACCCCTTGCGAGGTTCTGAACTCCTTCCTCCCAATTCCCCTAGATATGGGTTAGAGGTGCGCAATGCAATCGTGTTGTATTGAGGTGTGATCGATCAATGCCAAGTATGATGATGAGAAATGAGATGCACACAATGTAACACAACAAGTATAGCAAGTAAAGTAAACAAGACAAGATTGCACAAGTAGAGGGTTAGTTCTCAAGCAAATAATTCAAGACAATATAAAGCAAGAGAAATGTAAAGTAAGAATAACGCAAAGGCAATCGCAAACAAGATGATTTGTTTCGAGGTTCGAGCACACTTGCTCTAGTCCCCGCCTTCACCTCCTTGAAGGGTTTCCACTATCCACCGAGGATGCCTTTACAATTGGTCTACCGAAGACCGAACACCGAGCTCCACCGAATACAAAGGACCTCTACCGAAGAGGTTGCTCCACAAGAAGGAATTACAAGAACAAGTGATCACAACTTGATCACTACACTTTTTCTCAATCTTTTACAAACACTCTCACTTCAATTACAACTTCACTATAGAATGAGTATAGGATTTTTGGCTCTATGAAGTGTGGTGAGAAAACTTCAGTTGTAGAGTGATATAGAGAATCAAACACAACTGAAAAACAATCTTGAAAGAGTGGGAATTGAAAGCTTCAAACAATTTTCTTTTCTCTTTTGAAAACAACAAAACTTGAGGAATTTTCTTAGTGATATGAAGGAGAGACTTCTCCTCTATTTATAGGGTTGAAATAAGTTAAAAACATTTTCTTTTCACCTAATTCAACCTGCAAAAGCACCCCAACAACTCTCCAAAAGTCTGTTAAAATAGAAAAAGAAAACAGATTTTCAGAAAATCCCAAAGAGGAAAGAGCCGTTGCTAATTTGCAGGCTTGGCGGTCGACCGGTCCGGTCGACCGCCAGGCCAGCTGGAAGTAGCCGTTGGCTCCGGTCGACCGGTTCGGTTGACCGACCCAAAAGGAGGAAACACAGTTTCCTTCTTCCGGTCGACGGTCCGGTCGACCGAAAATTCCCGAGAGCAGAATGCTCTCTGTCGGTCGACTGGTCCGGTCGACCGACGGACATGCACAAACAGTGCATGTCCAGGCACAGCGCCGGTCGACCGGGCCGTCGACCGATGTTGCCTGACACTGAAAAACTGGGCTGTTTTGAGTTAGAAAAATTTTTATAAATATTTTAAAATTACATATAGCTAAGTATTATGCAGAAAATAGTTTATACACATGTTTTAAACAAGTTTTTCAGGATATAAGGGTTGGTACATGTATATATAAACTAAGGCATAAAACTTAGAAATAACCATTTTCAAAAACTATTTCAAATATAGGAAATACATGAAACAAGTGTGTGTGCAAATCCTAGAGCCAAATTTCCTATATTCAAACTTTAACATTCTAAACTTACAAACTTCTAAAGGACTTCAAAGCTATTCTTCAAGGTGGGCTATCTTCATTTGATCTTCAATGTTGCAACTAGAGCCCAAATTGAATTGTCTTGAGTCCAAAAGCCTTGTATTTGAGTGAGAGTACTTCTAGTATGATAATAAACCTGAAACACACTTAAACAACAATTGTTATTAGTACAAATAACTAATATGTTTTGTAATCATCAAAATACACTAAACAAGGGTGATTGTAACCTTGGGCCAACAATCTCCCCCTTTTTGATGATGACAAAACATATAGGTTATTGAAACAAATAAAGGAGGAAAAGCTTGGAAAGCTCCCCCTCAAACAATGCTATGTATTTATCATGAATATGAAAAGCTATGTAAGCATACATAAAGCATTTAACAAACACAATAGTTTTTTGTCCAAAAACTCAAGGAAACACAAACTTTCTTTTTCTTCATGAAATGAAACTCAAATAATATCAAACTTAGAAAGTGTAAACTTGAACACTTATTTTTCAAATATCAACAAACTTACTTATTATTATTATTCTCCCCTTTTTGTCATACATCAAAAAGGGTTAAAACAAAATCTTAATTTTAAGAATCTATAATACAAACATTCAACTCACCACAAATAAATGAAAATCTAGCATAATCTATAGGTTTAGTAAAAATATCGGCAAGTTGAAAATCGGTAGAAACATATTCAATAACAATATCACCTTTCTCATAATGATCTCTAAGAAAGTGATACCTAATGTCAATGTGTTTGGTTTTACTATGTTGATTTGCATTCTTTGTCATGTGAATAGTACTAGTATTATCACAAAATATTTTAGCATGATCAAAGTGTAAATCATAGTCAAGGAGAGTATGTTTCATCCAAAGAACTTGTGCACAACAAGCTCCGGCCGCAACATACTCCGCCTCGGCGGTTGATAGGGCTACCGAATTTTGCTTTTTGGAAGACCAAGATACAAGACAATTACCTAAGAATTGACATGTTCCACTTGTGCTCTTTCTATCTACCCTACAACCCGCATAGTCGCATCCGAAAAACTCTTCATTTCAAATAATCCGGTTTTAGGATACCATAAACCCATTTCAATAGTGCCCTTAAGGTATCTAATTATGCGTTTAACCGCTATTATGTGAGATTCTTTAGGACAAGATTGAAAACGTGCACAAAGACAAACGGAAAACATAATATCCGGCCTACTAGCCGTCAAATAAAGCAAGCTACCAATCATGCTTCTATAAAGTTTAATGTCTACACTTTACCTTGTTCATCCTTGTCAAGCTTTGTAGTTGTTGCCATGGGAGTTTTGCTTACTCTTGATCCTTCAAGCCCAAACCTTTTTGATTAGTTCCTTTGTGTACTTGGCTTGATTGATGAAGATCCCATCCTTCCTTTGCTTGATTTGGAGTCCAAGGAAATAGTTGAGCTCCCCCATCATAGACATTTCAAATTCATCCTTCATGCATGACTCAAAGCTTTGCAAAGAGATTCATTAGTAGAACCAAAAATAATATCATCTACATAAATTTGCACAATAAGAATGTCATTTTCTACATGTTTTGTAAACAAAGTTGTATCAATTTTACCTTTCTTAAAACCATTTGAAATCAAAAATGAAGAAAGTCTTTCATACCAAGCCCTAGGGCTTGTTTTAAACCATAAAGAGCTTTATCTAATTTAAAAACAAAATCCGGATGTGTAGGATCAACAAACCCGGGGGGTTGTTCAACATACACCTCCTCTTCAATAAATCCATTTAGAAAAGCACTTTTAACATCCATTTGAATAATTTGAAATCTTTATATGAGGCAAATGCTAATGTCATCCGTATGGCTTCAAGCCGTGCTACGGGTGCAAAGGTTTCTTCAAAATCGATCCCTTCGATTTGAGTGTAACCTTGGGCAACTAACCTAGCCTTGTTTCTAACTACATTACCCGATTCATCCAACTTATTCTTAAAGATCCACTTAGTACCAATTGTTGGTCTATCGTGGGGCCTAGGAACAAGGTGCCAAACTTGGTTGCGCTCAAATTGATTGAGCTCCTCTTGCATGGCTAGCAACCAATATGAATCGGCCTCGGCTTCGAGCACATTTTTGGGTTCTATGTGTGAAATAAATGCAAAGTGGCCACAATAATCTTGAATTTTAGAGCGAGTAGTTACCCCTTTTGATACTTCACCTATGACGAGGTCCTTGGGATGATGAGGATTGAATCTCCAATCCTTAGGTAGTGGTTGAGTAGGCTCCACCTCATTTGTTTGATGTTCATTTCCTTGGGCCTCTTCCACTTTGGCATCACTTCCATCATCATCCTTTGGCTTGTCTCCCATGGTAGAAGCATCCTCCAAGGTGACTTTCTCCAAGCCTTCATGCAAAGCATCTATTTCTACAACATTCTTAACAAACTTGTTAGATTCCTCAAACTTAACATGAATAGACTATTCAATAGTCAAAGATGATCTAATGAAAACTCTATAAGCTTTACTAGTGTTTGAGTAACCTACAAAAATAGCCTCATAAGATTTAGGATCAAATTTTCCTAAAAAATCTTTTGTGTTTAAAACAAAGCATTTGCAACCAAAAACTTTAAAATAGGAAACATTAGGTTTTCTAGAGAAATACATTTCAAAAGAAGTTTTAGTTGTATTTTTACACAAGAAAACACGATTAGATATGTAGCATGATGTATTTACGGCCTCGGCCCACAAATAATGTGGTAGACCATATTCACTTAGCATTGTCCTAGCCATCTCTTGTAATGTTCTATTTTTTCGTTCAACTACTCCATTTTGTTGTGGAGTTCTAGGACAAGAAAGTTCATGCTTTATTCCATGTTCATCACAAAAAGTGGTAAAGGGTTGGTTAATGAATTCACCTCCTCTATCACTTCTTATTCTCAAAATCGAAACATCTTTTTCTTTTTCAACTCTTTTCTTAAAAATTTGGAAATACGAAAATGCTTGGCTTTTATGTTCAAGAAAGAAAACCCAAGTAAATCTTGAAAAATCATCAACCAAAACATAAGCAAATCTATTCCCACTTAAACTTGGTTTGTGTAGGGCCAAAAAGATCCATATGGATTAACTCCAAAGGACGTGATGTCATGATATCCTTAATTGACTTGAAAGAAGACTTAGTTTGTTTCCCAAATTGACATGCGTCACAAACTCGGTCCTTTTCAAAATTCAAACAAGGAATACCTTTCACCATTTCCTTTGTGTTTAACCTAGAAATGTGATCAAAAGAAATATGCCCTAATCTCCTATGCCACAACCAAGAGTCATCATCGAGGGCTTTCAAACAAGTAATATTACAAGACATATTTATAACATATCAATCATATAAACATTACTTTCACGAAAACCGGAAAATACACAAACATTAGAAATTCTATCAATAACTTTACAAGCAACATTATCAAAAACAACATCAAAACCTTTATCACAAAGTTGACTAACACTCAAGAGATTATGCTTGAGGCCATCAACTAAAACTATATTTTCAATTAAAGGAGAGGTGCCAAGTTTTACATTACCAATACCGATGATTTTACCCTTGGCGTCATCTCCGAAGGTGACGGTGCCACCTTCATGATATCTTGATAGGGTTGCAAAGTTGTTGATGTCCCAAGTCATGTGCCTTGAGCAACCGCTATCAAGATACCACAAACCTCTACGTCGTTGGGCTTTGGAAAGTACCTACATCATTTAAAACAATTGTTGACTTTGGTACCCAAACTTTCTTGGGTCCTTGAAAGTTAGTGTTACGAACCCAAACATTATGATGTGATGCACTTAGTCTATCATAACAAAAATTAGCTAAGTGTCCTTTCCGCCCACAATGTGAACATGAGTACACTTTTCTATACATGAAAGCATGATGTGTAGTGTGAGCATGTTTTTGGGGTTTTGCCATGTTGTTTAGGTTGTGTAGCATGAACATGAACATGAGCATGAGCATTTTTCTTTGGGGCTTGTTTCTTAGGAAACATAGCCTCAATTTTCTTCTTGTTAAACTCACAATCTTTCAAAACAACACTTAATGAATCTAATCTTTCCTTAAGCATAGAAACTTCATTTGAGTCAATTAGTGGGCCTTACCTTTGCAAGAGATCTTATATTTTTCAAAATCATTTTTGGTAGTGGCCAAAGTGGAAACCAACTCATCCTTTTCTTTTGTAAGAGTAAAAACTTGAAGACTTAAAGATTCATTTTCCTTTTCATTTTAATATACTTTTTCTTTAAGAAAATCATAGTTTTGTGACAACTCAACAAAAGCCTCTTCTAACACATCCATAGAAAGTTCATTATCATGAGAAGGGGAAGAGGTTACCTTGCTTGTGCCTTCATTAGCCATGAAGCACATGTTGGCGGTGTCTATTTCTTCCTCGAATTCGGTCTCCGAATCCCAAGTTGCCTTCATAGCCTTCTTCTTGTAAGGCTTCTTTGAAGTGGAAGGCTTTGCTTTTCCGGACACTCCGCCACAATGTGTCCCGGTTTTTTGGCAATTGAAGCATATGATCTTTCTTTCTTCTTTGCCTCCTTGCCATCTCCTTCTACCTTGGTACTTCGCCTTGTTGTACATCCTCCGGACATTCTTAACAGGAGTGAGAGCTCCTCATCATCTTCTTCTTCATCATCTTCATCGGAGTGTGTAGCTTGACTCTTGAAGGCGATAGTCTTCTTTTTGGTAGGAGCCATGTCCTCCCTTGCTTTCCTTTCCATCTCATGGGTTTTGAGGTTCCCAATGAGACCTATGAGCTCCATCTCTTCATTGTCGTTGAGTTCCTTCAAGGTTGTAGCTTTAACTTCCCATGAAGGAGGAAGAGCCCGGATGATCTTCCTTACTCTTTGATCATTGTTGATATCTTCACCTAAAGAAGAGAGTCCATTAGTAATCTTGGTAAATCTTGTAACCATATCATCTATGGTTTCATTGTCTTGCATGCTAAATGTTTCATATTGAGACCGAAGAAGGTCAATCTTAGCCTTCTTTACTTGTGAGGTCCCCTCATGAGTGACTATCAAGTGTGACCAAATCTCAAATGCGGATTTGCAATGAATAACCCTAGCTATGTCATCATCATTTAGGGCTTGAAGAAGTGCATAGTGGGCTTTGGCATTGGCATCGAATTCCTTAGTCTCTATTTCGGACCAAGTGGATTCGTCACCGGGGGGTACACTAAAGGACTTAGTCACGGCCTTTGCAACTCGGCTACCTAGAGATTGCAAAAATACGGTCATCTTAACTTTCCATATGGGAAAGTTAAGTCCATCAAACTTAGGAGGGGTTTTAATTCCATCGGCCATTTTTACTATATGAATATGAATGAAATGATTAGCAAATTAGGATCTTCTCTAAGGTGGTTAAACCAAATCCTAGAGTCCAAGCTCTGATACCAATTGAAAAACACCTAGAGGGGGGTGAATAGGTGTGAATGCTAATCTAATGATCTTTTTAAACTTTTAATTAAATGAGTGATGCAACGATCTCTCAAAACACGACTAAGAGCCGAATACCCCTTGCGAGGTTCTGAACTCCTTCCTCCCAATTCCCCTAGATATGGGTTAGAGGGCGCAATGCAATCGTGTTGTATTAAGGTGTGATCGATCAATGCCAAGTATGATGATGAGAAATGAGAGATGCACACAATGTAACACAACAAGTATAGCAAGTAAAGTAAACAAGACAAGATTGCACAAGTAGAGGGTTAGTTCTCAAGCAAATAATTCATGACAATATAAAGCAAGAGAAATGTAAAGCAAGAATAACGCAAAGGCAATCGCAAACAAGATGATTTGTTTCGAGGTTCGAGCACACTTGCTCTAGTCCCCGCCTTCACCTCCGTGAAGGGTTTCCACTATCCACCGAGGATGCCTTTACAATTTGGTCTACCGAAGACCGAGCACCGAGCTCCACCGAATACAAAGGACCTCTACCGAAGAGTTGCTCCACAAGAAGGAATTACAAGAACAAAGTGATCACAACTTGATCACTACACTTTTTCTCATCTTTTACAAACACTCTCACTTCAATTACAACTCACTATAGAATGAGTATAGGATTTTTGCTCTATGAAGTGTGGTGAGAAAACTTCAGTTGTAGAGTGATATATAGAATCAAACACAACTGAAAAACAATCTTGAAAGAGTGGGAATTGAAAGCTTCAAACAATTTTTCTTTTCTCTTTTGAAAAACAACAAAACTTGAGGAATTTTTCTTAGTGATATGAAGGAGAGACTTCTCCTCTATTTATAGGGTTGAAAATAAGTTAAAACATTTTCTTTTCACCTAATTCAACCTGCAAAAGCACCCCAACAACTCTCCAAAAGTCTGTTAAAACAGAAAAAGAAAACAGATTTTCAGAAATCCCAAAGAGGAAAGAGCCGTTGCTAATTTGCAGGCTTGGCGGTCGACCGGTCCGGTCGACCGCCAGGCCAGCTGGAAGTAGCCGTTGGCTCCCGGTCGACCGGTTCGGTCGACCGACCCAAAAGGAGGAAACACAGTTTCCTTCTTCCGGTCGACCGGTCCGGTCGACCGAAAATTCCCGAGAGCAGAATGCTCTCTGTCGGTCGACTGGTCCGGTCGACCGACGGACATGCACAAACAGTGCATGTCCAGGCACAGCGCCGTCGACCGGGGCCGTCGACCGATGTTGCCTGACACTGAAAAACTGGGCTGTTTTGAGTTAGAAAAATTTTGATAAATATTTTAAAATTACATATAGCTAAGTATTATGCAGAAAATAGTTTATACGCATGTTTTAAACAAGTTTTTCAGGATATAAGGGTTTGGTACATGTATATATAACTAGGCATAAAACTTAGAAATACCATTTTCAAAAACTATTTTCAAAATATAGGAATACATGAAACAAGTGTGTGGTGCAAATCCTAGAGCCAAATTTCCTATATTCAAACTTTAACATTCTAAACTTACAAACTTCTAAAGGACTTCAAAGCTATTCTTCAAGGTGGGCTATCTTCATTTGATCTTCAATGTTGTAACTAGAGCCCAATTGAATTGTCTTGAGTCCAAAAGCCTTGTATTTGAGTGAGAGTACTTCTAGTATGATAATAACCTGAAAACACACTTAAACAACAATTGTTATTAGTACAAATAACTAATATGTTTTTAATCATCAAAATACACTAAACAAGGTGATTGTAACCTTGGGCCAACAAATAGGATAGTCAAAATAAGTTTCTCTATAAAGTTTAAGCATGCATGTATAAATAGAATACATCTACTATACATATAAACTTGTTTTGATCTACTATTCATGAAAACAAATATCGGTTAAGCCAAAAACCGAAAACTAATATCCAACATAAACGTGTGTGTATTGTGCACTCTAGCATATCAACTATTCTTATCTTTACACATGGATCTAAAACACACTAAACTAAAATAGGATTCCTAAGTCTTCTTGACGATCTTCAATCTTCAAGCCGACTCGATCCCAAACGTGATCCACCGAGTGCAAGGTATGATCTTGATGCTCGGGCACTGGAATCACCATGTGAAAGCTTCCAAACTCCTCTTTTTTGAAGCAATCACCAACTAATATCTTGTTACATGATCTAAAACTAAAATCACAAGATTATTAGTAAACATAACTACATGAGTTAATCATCATCAAAACTAGAGAGGAAGGCCTCTGGGCCAACATATTTTATTCTTTAACAAAACAAACTATATGAGTCTACAAGTAGGAATCTCTGATAGTTGATGTTGAGCAACGTTTGAGTTAGACCCTAATATCCAATGCTTGAGAACTCTTGAGCCATCAATACGTGTATCAACTGAAATTCATTCTTTAACTTCTATTAGTATCAAATAGCTTTTATATGGTTTGTTATCATCAAAACACATAACCCGGGGATTGTAACCTTTGGGCCAACAATCTCCCCCTTTTTGATGATGACAAAACATATAGCTGTAAAACAATATAGGAGGGGAGGTAAAAGCTACCCTCAAATGATGCTCTATTTTATCAAGTATAAAACATAAAAACATATACATATTTGAACATGTACTAAACATGAAACCTACATATATGAGATAAACATGTACAAAACATGAACATGTACGAAACATGAAACCAAAACAATGAAACCACCATACTTCTCCCCTTTTTGTCATACATCGAAAAAGGCTAGAAAACAACCAATAAACAATATATGCATAAACAAGATATAAACATGCATATATGCAATACATAAACTCAATATCTCTTCCCCTTTTTGTCAATTCATCACAAGGGGTTAAGGAAAAAACAATCAATTGTCATATCATCAAATCTTAAAAATCAAAACTTAAGTTTTTTTTTTATACCATTTAAATTTTTGATAAACATATTGATACCAATTGAAAAATATTGATACCAATTAAAGATAAAAACTAAATTTTTAGATAAACACTAAAATCATTTTGCAATAAGGATACCATATAGAGATAATACTAATTTCAGATCATTGATACTAATATTGAAAATGTTAGCATATATCAAACCAAAGTATTTTACATCATAATGATGGAGTAAGATACCAATTGGAATAAAAACTGATACAAATTGATTTACAACCAATCCCAATTTTACATAAAAACCAATTTAAAAACAAGAATTTTCTCCCCCTTTTATGAAATACTAAAGAAGCAATGCATAAGCTTGTAATAGATACTAATTAAAAATAATTGACATGATGAACTAAATCAAAATTAGAATATAAATTTGTGCTTTTTCAAAAAAAATGTAAAGACATGTGAAACAAGCACAATCAAAATGTATGTATGGATATACCAATTGAAATATGAGGCATATATAGAAATACATATGAGTATACAAATATATGAAATATCATTTTGATACCAATAGAAATATAATGAGGATCAAGTGTATAACTCAACCTACCACCCTTATCATGCACAAGTTTAAAAGATATTCAAGAAGGGTATACAAGGCATGTCCGCCCATCCAACCGCCCTTGGAAGGTAGGGGTTTTCAAAAATCATGATTTGAAAGTAATTAGGCATAGTTTGAAAACTCTACCATTTGAAGAATAGAAACTAGTTTTAAAGATATTTTTAAAAATTAGTAAGAAGTCCTTCAAAATTGAAACCAAATCATACATCCCATGAAAATATGAAAATCAACATAATATTTGACACTCAAAGTCTATAAAGCACATATATGCTCATGAAAATAAAGTCACGAGTAACACTAAATAGAGTGTAAGAATCATGTAATCAACAAAATCATGGAATAAGGCATTTAAGTTCAAATCAAATTCCTTTACAAACATGAAAAACATAAAAGTTTAATTTTCATCAAAACAAAATAAAACCTCAAGACATATGTATATTTTGTATACATACTTATCCAAGCATAAATAGTCCACAACAGTATATTGCATGAAGGCAAGTGGCTTAAGGATGTACATGTAATCTATTAGTTTAGACAAAAGTAACATATACATAAAGCTACACATTATCATGAAACCATGTGCAAAAATAGAAAATACAAGTGTAAATGAGAGAATCATTAAAACTAATTATACAAGTACATGTAATGAGTACAAGTGAGCATGAAACACAAAACACATAATAACCAAGTGTAGCTCACTATTTGTACAAGTATATACACAAGTTTTAATGAAAACTATATTTAAAAAGTAATTAAAATCATGAAGTATAAATCAAGCACATAACCAAAATATGAATCTAAACATGATCAATCATAATGAGCATTGAAGCCAAACATGCTAAAATATTTATATGAAGCATGTTAATAAAATAGGAGTTAGAGATTGTTACCAAAACCATAGGGTAATCTCTTAGTCTCCAAACTAAGGTGGTCCTCCCACCAAACTCCCTTTGAAAATGATGCATCCAAAAGTGTCATCGTTTTGCTTTAGAACGCATTCACCTCAAGACACCAACAACTCTCACGTCATGTGAGAGCCCACACCTACATCAAATAGACTAGGAATGGATTTTGGTACCCATATTTTCTTGGTCCTAATGCGTTAGTATTTCGAACCCAAACATGATTATTGGTACTATTTATATGATCATAACAAAATTTAGCTAAATGATCATTCCGGTCACAATAGTACATTTATAAATTCTTCCATATTTAAAAGCATAATAAGCATGTGGTTTATGAACATGTGATTTATGAGCATGGGATGTTTTTGCATGATTGACATGTGATGTATTGGCATGATGAACATGTGGAGATTTAGCATGAGATGTGTTTTCATGTTTAACAAGAGGAGTATGCATGTGCTTCTTTGAAAACATTTCTCTAATTTAGCATTGTTGAAAGCACATTCTTTTAAAACATTTTCTAAATCATTAATTCTAGTTTTTAACATAAAAACTCATTTTCATCAATTTTAGGATATTTAGCTTTGCATGCAACTTTATAGGCATCAAAATCTCTTTGTGTTGAAATAAGAGTAGAAGATAATTCATCCTTTTCTTTTGAACAAATAGCAATTTGATTTTTAAGCATTTCATTTCCTTTTCAATTTTAAACAATCTTCTTTTTTAGCATTTAAAACTTTCTGAAATTTCAATGAAAGCTTGTAATAACAATTCTTTACTTATTTCACTATCATCATCATGTGGTTTGGTAGTTACCTTGCCATGAAACACACATTGGCCGTGTCAACTTCATCTTCGGATTCACTTTCCGAGTCCCAAGTGGCTTTGTACACCTTCTTTTTAAACGGCTTCTTTTGCTTCAAGGAGGAAGATATCTTTTTCTTGAAATCTGGACAATCGGTCATGATGTGTCTGGGTTTCCGACAGTTGTAGCATATGTCTTTTTTCCTCCTTCTCTTCCCATCGCCTTCTATGGTTGAGCTTATCTTGTGGTACATTCTTTTTACATTTCTCATAAGAAGAGATAGTTCTTCATCATCTTCTTTATCTTCTTCATCATCGTAGTTAGTGGAGGTAGACTTGAAGGCTATAGACTTTTTCTTTTGAGGCGCTACTTCTTCTCTAGCCTTTTTCTCCATCTCATGAGTCTTAAGATTTCTAATAAGACTTATGAGTTTCATCTCGTCTTTGTCATTCAATTCCTTCAAGGTGGTAGCTTTGATTTCCCATGATGAAGGGAGCGCATGAATTACCTTACGCACCTTTTGGTCGTTGTTGATTTCATCACCTAGAGAAGCAAGAGCATTTGTGATTTTAATAAACTTAGTAATCATATCAACATAGATTCATTTTCTTGCATTTTTAAAGCATTCATATTGGGAACGCAGAGATCAATTTTAGCTCTCTTGACTTGTGATGT